>CAUZXS010002285.1:97500-120000 GCA_963585895.1 Sepioteuthis lessoniana
GGAAGAATAATTGGATTAATACCGTTCCCAAGAATGTTAGTGCTGAGTGAAATGGAATCAGTCTCGCCCAGGATTTGAACTCGTATCGTCGTGCTCGTTTCCTTCGACGATAACCATTTCACTACGGGCGTTCTGGGTAAAGTCCTAAACTACTCATGATAGTGAAGCTCCAGTCCTGTAGATTTGAGGGATGTGGAGTACCCTTTCACTGGTCAGTTGGTTGGTTGGTTAGTTGGGTTTTATGGCATATCAACCTTTGTAGGTTATTTAATACCAAATCCATTTTTATACAAATACTCAGTTCTATTTCAAACAATTTAGTTTAGCATGACTACACTGTTTAATTGTCAAAAAGATTTCTATTTCAAGATATTCAGTTTACTCGAACAGTTCTAATTGAAAAAAAAATCAGTTTAGTATAAGTATAGATTTTGTTTGCACACAGTTAAATGTCAAAACAGTTCTATATTAAACAGTTAAGTTTAATGTAAATACAGTTTCAATATCAAAAACAGTTCCATTTCAAACAATTCAGTTTAGCATGAGTATGCAGTTTAAATGTAAGTACACAGTTTAATTGTCAAAAACATTTCTATTTCAAGCTATTCAGTTTAGTCAAACAGTTCTAATTCAAACAATTCAGTGTAGCATAAGTATGCGGTTTAGTTCTATTTAACCCATTGATACGGCCTTATTAGGTGCTACCATTCCGGGCCAGAGTGGACCTGGGAGTAATGGCAATGAAAGAGTGCTCCACATTCTCCAAAGCCCCAGCATCACTGGAACTTAACCATCAGATTGTTTAGTGTCATATCCAGGACACTCGTTGGGGGTGGGGATCTTACACAGTCGGTGTATTTTACAACCCCAGCCAACTGGGCAATACACAGAGTTAATGTCAAATATTCTATTTCGAGCAATTCAGTTCAGCATAAGTACGCAGTTTAAATGTCAAAACAGGTCTATTTTAAACAAATCAGTTTAGCATAAATGTACAGTTTAAATGCAAAAAACTGTAAACTCACGAAACTATAGTTTAGTTCTATTTAACCCATAGATAGGACCCATATCAGGTGTTACCATTCCGAGACTGAGTGGACCTGGGAGCGATAGCAATAAAGGAGTACTCCGCATCCCCAAAGCTCCACCATTACTGGAACCTCACCATCAGATTGTTTAGTGTCATATCAAGACACTCGTTGTGGGGGGGGGGCTTACCCCTCTGCAGAGAAGCAGTCGGTGTAGTCTGTTGCCTCAGCAAACTAGGCCATAGGACACTCGTTGAGGGTGGGTGGGGGGTCTGTCCACCCTGCAGAGAAACAGTCGATGTATTCTACAGCCCCAGCCGATTAGGCCACAGGACACTCGTTGAGGGTGGGGATCTTACCCCTCTGCAGAGAAGCAGTCGGCGTATTCTACAGTCCCAGCCGAGTGGGGAACCCTTTCATTGTTGCTCCTCCCACGTACATTCTGATCCTGAATGTTAGTACTTCCAACCAAGTCGATATATGACACAAGGTTGTTTTAATTGTGGGAAGCCACACAAATCAAGAGTCATGTGCGGCTGATCCAAAAAATGCTTGGAGTTACCGGTATTACTCAGTTAAGGTGCCTCAGGCGCCGAGCAATAAACTCAACCCAGCAAAGCAGGTATTGTCTCGTGGGGAAGAACCCCTGGAACCAAGCGATCATCAACCACTCACGTAACGGTCAAGGTAATATTTGGTTATGGCTATTTAACCGATTTCTCACCAAGATGATATATGACACAAGGTCATTTTCTTGATAGAGAAGTACGCACTAATGGAGACTCATTCGGCGGCTGATCCCCCTCCCCAAATGCTTGAAACCGTTGGTCATATTTACCAACCCCTCCGCACGGGAAAGATATGACACAAGGTCAATTTTTAAGCGGAGTTTTAACAGGTTTGAATTCAGAGTTTTCCTTCTCCTAGACTAGTTGCCTTACCAAGGCTGAAGAAATCAGTCTGCCCTACTATTTACCCATAGCTGGAAGGAGAAAGATTGGATTCATACCTTTCCCCAAGGGTATTAGTGCTATGTGAAATGCAATCAGTCACGTCCAGGATTTTAACTCGTGTCGCCGTCTCCATTTCCTACGACGATAACCATTACACCACGGCTTGGAACCGTTGGTATTCCCCAATTAGGGCGCCTCAGGTACCGAGCCATAAAAGTAGCCCTGCAAAGTAATCACAGTCAGAGGACAGGGAACCAAGTGATCATCAACCTTCTTATACCCTGCTGAGGTTATGATCGCAGTAATAAAACGGTGTGCCATATTTGCACAGAAACGAACGATAGGACAGCTAATCGGTTGTTGTACCACAATAGTATATTAACAAGGTTAATTTTTATTGTTTCGTACATGACGTCAACCAACAATTCAATTACCAGCTCTAACTTTGCTTAAACAAATATGTAAACAAATCCGAGAGAAAGGCCCCGAAACGCTGCAGATCCTCTCCTGATGACCCTAATACAATTTTTCGTAAAGAAAAGGATTAAGGCTAAAACTTTCATTTAATGAAGAAAATCCCATTATGTTGAGTTACTCTGTGGAATGTCAAGAAGAAGCATCTGTTTATCCGCTCACTTTTTGGTGAGTATCAATTACTTAAAGAGTAATTTCCTTCTTCCTAAACAAATCAGTTTATATCTAAGACTCTGCCCAGATGTATTCTGGAGGCCAATCCAACGCGGCATTATATCTATATACATATATATCTGATAAAAGGTTCTCGAGTTTTGGACTCGTGACTAACGTGCTGGACTGCGACATCATTATAAACAAGTTCGAAATCCAGTTGGTCTATTACTTTCACTTTCGGATTAATACCCTAGGAAAAGGCATGAACTTCCTAATCCCTCGGCTGTGGATTAAATAAAACCACTACCGTTCTTCCACAAGAATGGCTTTGGCATTAAATAACCGACAAAAGCTGATATGCCATTAAAATAGAGAAACCAAAAGGTTAACGGTCCGACGTAGAGGAGAATGACCTCGAGCTATGAAACGAATTAATTATGATATATATATATATATATATATATATATATATATATATATATATATATATATATATATATATATATATATATATTATATATATCGAGAGAGAGAAATGGTAGATTTTGGTATATCTATCAAGTTGAGAAAATAAGTGGAAAACCAGACACTGACAACGGGTTTAGTAATGATATTTCGTCTTTATTTAAAATTTACATTCAGAAGAAGTCTTTTTTAGATGAAAACAAAATATCTATTATACTCGGTTTGATTTTGTTCATCAGAATAATTAAAATTGTGTTTTAATAGTTATATTATGAATAGCATTTTGTAGCACTTTATGGTAACTGATTATAAATAATTATTATTTATAATATTAAGGATATTGAGGTTTAGTTAAACTATAATATTATGATAAATTTGTAAGATATAATTGTAACTTTGAGGATATATAATATAATGTTATGTTTGTTTATAATTTTAGATAATAATCTTTACAGTAACTGGTATAATTTTTATTTTAACATTTTTAATGTGACCAATTGAATAGTATAAAAAATTTGGTATGTCATTTTTTTTTGTTTTTTGATTAAATGGTATTAATATACAATATAATATTTCATAATATGATTTAATTTTGTTCAGAGGTTATTAATACCCATGTAAGTTTTTTTTTATGGTTGTTAATTTTCTCTCCCTAAATTCATTTGTTCTGTTATTTTTATTTATTTCCTTTGAGTTTAAAAGTTTGTCATTATATAAATTACTAAAAATAAGGTGAAAAGGAAAAGGGAGTTAATAATTGATACATCTTTCTACATGAATTGTCTGACATTTGTCAACCAGACAGGAAAAACAAATGGTCTGATTTTTATATTAAATAACAATAAAAATTTGGGTTAAGAGATAGGGTGTCTGGATTTCGTGGAGCTTTTCAAAATTTTCATTAGAAATTTCTCATCATTTCTTTGTCTGTTGATGCAAATCTAATTTTTCAAAAATAAAGGGTCAGCTGAAATAAATATCATTACGAACAAATGAGTGATTTAAAAAGGTTTTTCTTATATATATATATATATATATATATATATATATATATATATATATATATATATAGGATGGTCTTTCAGTGAATATGACTTCTTGGACATGAAAGAAACTATTCCTATTGATTTCCTTGAAAAGTGTGCGACAGTAAACAATGTTTCCTTCTGTCAAGTCCTTAGGCAAAATTCAGCTTATTCGTATATATATATATATATATATATATATATATATATATATATATATATATATATATATATAAGAGAATATGTATTTACCCAACCCAGGATATGACACAAGGTCAATTTTTTAAGCGAAGTAAAGCTGTTTTGAATAAAGAGTTTTCTTTCTCCAAGATTGGGTGCCCTGTCGAGGCTATGGAATCCAACCTACCCCACTACTTACCCGTAACAGAGGAGATGGACTTCTGTCCTTTTAAGGGCATTAGCATGAAGTGTAAGGCAAACAACCTCGTTCCGGATTTGAACTCGGGTCATCGATTCCATTTCCGACGACAACGATAGTTACGCTAAGTACCCCTCCTAAATACAAGAGAGTCTGAAGGCTGGAGGAACCTTTTTGCATGTTTTGTAAATCCTCATTTAAAATGATGGCTTTTAACTGTGCTCGAACTCTGATTGTCTCGAATTATAGTCTGGTGGAAAATAAATAAAACATTTAGCTTTAAAAAAGTTGCTTGATTTTTACTTGGAAATAAGATTAGGTTAGATTTCTTTCTTTTCTGGCATATCAACCTTCGTGGGTTATTTAATGCCAAAGACATACTCAGAGAAGAAGTTTAATAGTACAATTTAACCCATACCTAGGGTATAAAGGAGTTGATACCTTTCCCATGGTTTGGTTTGATTTGGTTTGGTTTGGTTTTATGGCATATCAACCATTGTAGGCTATTTAATGTCAAATCCATTTTTATACTTACAAGCAATTTCAACAATTTCAAACAATTCAACTTATAAACAATTTTAACAATTTCAAGCAATTCAGTTTAACATAAGTACACAGTTTAAATGTTAAAACACTTCTATTTTAGACAATTCAGTTTAGCACAAGTACACAGTTTTGTTCCCTTTGACCCATAGATATGACCCTATCAGGTGCTACCACTCCCGGCCAGAGTGAACCTGGGAGCGATAGCAATGTAGGGGTGCTCCGCATTCCCCAAAGCCCCAGCATTACTGAAGCCCCACCTTCAAATTGTTAAGTGAAATATCCAGGATACTCTTTAGGGGGGTCTTATCCCTTTACAGTTGATGTATTCTATAGCCCAAGCCGCCTGGGCTCTTTCATAAGGTTATCAGCCCGAAAGTGAACGCTATAGTGGGAATGGGGTTTGAACTCGCTTGTTTGCCTGGTGTTTAATTGCATATCAACTCTTGTGGGCTATTTAATGCCAATTCTTTTTTTTATATATACACATGTTGTAAGCGAATAGTTTGTTGGTAAATGTTTTTATTTTTTGAAGGAATTGTTTGAGTAGGAGACAAATTTTTCTTTTACAGCCATGTACTTTTGTGCTTGTTATTTTTGGTCAGTTGTTGGTTGAGCTCGATTCACTTTAAGTTGAGGTAAAGGTTCAAGTTTAGTTGGGGTAATTGGGATGTGTTCTGATTTGGTGTTTGGTTCTAGATTTATTTTGACAATTGGAGAACGGATCGGCAATATTAGTGATTTCTACCATCGGGTATTAATTTTGGTCGAAGCTTTGGGATTATCTGTAGTTGTAATTTGCTAAGCTTAGACGAGGAACGAGGCAACATGAATGAGGCACCCGATGAGACTCGAACTTACTCGTGAAGGTTGGATAGATTAGATTGTTAACCATTATATCACCCTTGGTGCCTCGGTGATTATTTGTAGTAATTATTTGTGTAGTAGTTTGAGCGTTTGTTGTAAGTTGAATAAAAACAAAATATTTCCTCACTGAGCCAGATCTGATTTGAAAACTTCTCCTTTTCAGTCTTTTCTGGTTTCTTTGTTTGATGACATATCGACCTTTGTGGGATATTTAATACCAAAGCCATTGGTGTAGAAGATCAGTATTTTGTTTTGGTTGGGTTTTATGGCATATCAACCATGGAGGGTTATTTAATGCCAAACCCTCTTTATTCATATACATTAAATAGATATGATTTGTCAACGCATAGTTTGTAGATAACATTTTAAAACAAGGAACAGCTCATTCTTTTGCTCATAGTTAAATGGTTCCAAGTATTGCTATGTATCACTTACAATTCAATTAAATATCGATCATTTGTTTGCGCACAGTTTAAATGTCAAAAAGTTCTATTTGATCCATAGATGGGACCCTATCAGGAGCTACCATTCGGGGTTAGAGTGGAGCTGGGAGCAAAAGGCAAGGAATAAGTACTTGATATTCTCCAAAGCTCCTGGACTATTAGACTATTTTGTGTAATATTCAGGACTTTCATTGGGGGAGTCTTACACCTCTGCAGCGATACAGTCAGTGTATTCTGCAGCCTCAGCCGACTGGATCAATTTGAACATAGGATTTTAAGTTGTTTCTCTACATGGTGTAAAATTTGATTTTATTTAAACGAGAACTGAAAAAGATATTAGAATACAATATATATATATATATATATATATATATATATATATATTCTACAGCCTCAACAGACTGGGCCGAAGACCAGTTGTGGTACTATCTAACCCATATCTGGAAAGATGAAGGGTTTCATATTTTTCCCAAGGGTATTCGTTCGAAAGGGAACGTAATAGTCGAACTGGAATTCGAACGATTCTGCAGTCCAGCTCATTGGCCATTACGCCACAGGGAATTCCCCATGGTTGGTCTTTGTGATTATTTGAGTGCTTCTTTAATAATATTGAAAAATCTTGAATTTCTTGTGATAATTCAGAGAGTAGGGGACCCGCATGTTTCTGGGCTACTTAGACGACGCTTTCCTGTTGTCAAATGCTGATGTTTGGGGCATTCGTAACCCTGGGACAATTTCCGTATTGTTGGGAAATGATTTTGTTGTGTTATTTTCTTGAATTGCCGATAATTATTTGTATAACCTCGACTTTTATTAGAAATCCCAGGAGGACGTTTGCACAAAAGAAAGGTCTAGTTAATGGCGATATAAAGCGAACAAAAGATACATGAAAAAATACGTAAAGAAACAAGTGGGGGACCCGAATTCATCAATAAACAATGGTTATAATAAGAATAGTACAAGGATAAATGAAATATATGTATCTTTCTCTCTCTCTCTCTCTCTCTCTCTCTCTCTCTCTCTCTCTCTCTCTCTCAGATAGATTGATAGATTTTTTCTTTTTGATATTTTATACAGGGCTCAATATTAAAATCAAACAAACAAAATAAAACAAACCAAAAAAAGAAAAAAGAAAACCAGAATATTTCCTTCCCTCGGGCTATGTATGTATGTATGCATGTATGCATTTCCCTTAGCTTGTTCATATCAAATCCTTATTTATCTACCTATCTCTCTCTCTCTCTCTCTATATATATATATATATATATATATAAAATAATCTTTATATCTATTCTATAATTCTGTTGGTGTGAAAAAAACCAGATGTATAATTTGCAGATTCTACAAACTGATATCTGGGGAAAAAAAAATTGTAAAAAAGGAAAAGACGAAAAACACACGTGCGACTTGAAAATAATCAAGTAGCGCGTATGTCTTGTCCAAAAGGAAAAAAAAAAAAAACATCGACAGAATTACCTAAGCTAAAACGTAATAAAGTGCTAAATACATGTTAGAGCTACTATTATGAAAATAATTCCTACATGGCCAAGAGCGAGTCTACCTAGGTTTCATCAAACGGCTCTTCAGGTTTGCTCTGGCCCGAACAATCCTGAAGAGCCGTTTGGTGAAACCAATGTAGACACGCTCTTGGCCATGTAGGAATTATTTTCATTATATATATGTATATATATATATATATAAACGCACACACACATATGTATATATATATATATAGAGAGAGAGTGAGAGAGAAAGAGAGAGGGAGAGTGAGGATGGGTTCAGTCTGTTTAGTTTCTCTATTAGGTCATCCTAAAAAGCAATCATTTTTAATCATCTTCATCCACTCACCCTCTTCCACTGCATGTACAGAATTCACCTTACCTGTATGCGTGCCTCGTTGAGTTTCGTGATCCGGGCGAGTTCTTCCCGGCAGTATATGTCAGGGTAGTGGCTTTTGGCGAAGGCAGCCTCCAGTTCTTGGAGCTGTTCCTGGGTGAAAGTTGTCCGATGTCTTCGTCTGGCTGGAGTCGGGCATGTACCCGTTGAGGTGTTACCATGTTGCACGGCAGCGCCAAGGCCCGAGCCGGTCCCCATACTGCTCACCGGACCTCCCCCGCCCCCACCACCACCGCCGCCGCCTCCTCCTCCTCCGCCTCCTCCTCCTCCGCTGCTGCTGCTGCTGCTACCTTCGGTCTTTAATTTCTTAAACGCACCCTCTTGGCCTGAAAGAAAGAAAAAAAAAGGAAAATACATGAAAAAAAAATTGTCTAAGATGTAATATTTTCTTTATTACCAAAATAAAAATGGCGAATTTACATATATGTTGACTGACACGTCTGTCGATGATAAGAGAGTAATATTTTTGCACTCTGTCAAGGATCGATATTGTTTCTCCCTTCTGGCTCTTTCGTCAAGGATCAGAGTGAAGTATCTGTACGCTCGACCCAGACGTTTAATCAGCTTTGCGTAGCTAGTTTGGCACAAGGCTAGCAGTACAGAATACCCAAAGAGAATTGAGCACTAACAAAGTTCTGCTAGCCTACCCTTTACATTGTCAGGTGCTACGGTTGGTTAGTTGATTACTGGTGTTTTATGGAATATCAATCATTGTTGGTTATTTAATGCCAAATCCGGTTTACGCACACACACACACACACACATATATATATATATAATTTGTAGACGCATATTTTGGGGGTGTCCTCGTGGTGAAATGGTTAAAGCGATTGATTAATCGTAGTAAGCGAGTTCGAACTCCAGTCGCGCTATTACGTTCACTTTCGTGCAAATACCCTTGGGAAAGGTGTGAACCCCCTTATCCTCTCAACTATGGGTTAAGTAGTATCACTACTGTTCTTCTAGGAGAATAACTTTGGCATTAAATAACCTACAAAGGTTGATATGCCATTAAACAAAGAAACCAAACCAACGAATAGTTTGCTGGTAACATTTTTCAAACTAGACAGAGATCTTCCGTTCGTACCCAGATATTTCTATTTTACCCGAAGATATGACCCTAATAGGTACCACCACTCCGGGTCAGAGTGGACCAGGCAGCAATGGCAATGAATGGGTACTCAACATTCACCAAAGCTATAGGAATGCAGCCACACAATAAGATTGTTTAGTATCACATCTTAGACACTCGTCGGAGCAGGTCACACCTCTCTGCAGAGATGCAGTTGGGGTATTTTGTAGTTCAAACCGACAGTATAATCAGGTAAGGATCAAAGTATCAACCCCAGAATTTTCCGTTTATGATCACACTGTAGTATCTGTTCCTATAGAAACACGGTAATTATTTTGAAGCTTAAAAAATTTAATCTTCTTCCTCAAAAGGGATATTAAAAGTAGACATATAATGTATAAAGATTATCATTTCAAATTTTAGTTTATTTAGTTTAATTTTCTTTATAGAAATGCCGGAAAGCGACAGTTGGATCTTTGAAAAAAAGAAAGAACAATTGAAAAAGTAGGAAAAACAAAAAGAAGGAACTCTGTCTGATCATCTTTCCAGACATTTCTTCCCGGGTAGATCCATAATCTAATCATAAATTTGGATCTCTAAATCCAAGATCTGATCATAAATGCGGACCGGTAGATCTTAGATCTGTTCATACATTCAGACATATAGATCGAAGTTCTGATCATAAATTTGGACCGATAGATCCAAGATCTGATCATAAATTCGGACGATAGATCCAAGATCTGATAATAAATTCAGACCTATAGATTCACGATCTGATCATAAATTCTGACCGATAGAACCAAGATCTAATAATAAATTCGAACGTATAGATCAATAATGTAATCATCAATTCAGACCTATAGATCTAAGATCTGATCATAAATTCGAACCTATCGATCCATGAATGGTCATATATTCTGACCTTTGGATCCATTATCTGATCGCACTTACAAGTCAATGACGTGATCATAAATTCAGACCTATAGATCCATGATTTCACAATAAATTTATAGCTATAGATCCATGATGTGATCATAAATTTGGACTTATAGTTCTATGGTCGGATCCTGAAGAAAGAAAGAAAGAAAGAAAGAAAGAAGTGAGTAAAACAAGAAAAAGAGATCGGAAATGAGTGATAGAAAGAAAGGAATAGAGAAAGCGACAAAGAAAGAAAAAGAGAGAAATAATCAAGTAAAAGTAGACAAATTAACAGAGAGAGAGAGAGAGAGAGAGAATGAATTTAAGTTTTTTTTTTACTGGTAACATGCAATTAGGTATAGTATTGTACAATTGCAACTGGCATCTGTTCAACTACTGAATTAAAACTTTAAAATATTTTTCCATAAACTTGAAAAATAATTTTTTTTAAATCTATGTATAAAGCTGTTGTGTTTGTTTGTTCGGATCCGAGTTCTTCCAGCTTTTTGAGTATTTTGATATATAATTTAACAAAGGCAACTTCTTTTTTTTTTCAAAAACTAACTTGCATATTTTGTCTCAAAATAGCTTATTAAAAATGAAAAAGAAAGAAAACAATTTATTAAAAAAAGATTAAAAATAAATAACTGCTTTATCACACTAAACTGCATCTGAAGGAAAGGCTCCAGTTCTCGAACATTGGGGCGTGTGTGGTTCTCTTTCAGTGCCATTACTCCTAGGTCCACTCTGACCTGGTAGTACCTGTTAGAGTACCATCGATGGACCAAATAAAACACTTTCAAAATTATTCATATTAGATAGAAATACTTGATTCCATATTGCCATGTGCAATGGTTGGTTGGTAGGTTTGGTTTTATGGCTTATAAACCTCTGTAAGTTATTTAACGCTAAATCCATTTTTATACAAATTGACAGGTCTATTTCAAACAATTCAGTTTAGCATGAGTACACAGTTTAATCGACAAAAATCTTTCTATTTCAAGCTATTCAGTTTAGTCAAACAGTTCAAATTCAGACAATTCAGTTTAGTATAAGTATAGATTTTGTTTGCACACAGTTAAATGTCAGAACAGTTCTACATTAAACAATTCAGTTTAGCGTAAGTATGCAGTTTAATTCAATTTAACCCATAGTGCCCTTATCAGGTACTACCACTCCGGGCCAGAGTGGACCAGGGAGCGATGGCAATGAAGGGGTACTCCGCATTTTCCAAAGTTCCGGCATTACTGGATCCTCGTCATCAGATTGTTTTGTGTCATATCTAGGATACTCGTTGAGGGCTCTTACACTTCTGCAGAGAAGCAGTCGGTGTATTCTACGGCCCCAGCTAACTGGGCAATTGCCGTGTGCAAATTATTTTTTATTAAGAGTAGTTACTTAAAGCATTGATTATTTATAAAGGATTAGTTTTATTAATAACTTTATATTTGTTCGCTAATTATTGGCGTTAGAAAGGAATACTTGAAACAATCTGTGTACAAACAAGTTATTGTTAAAGAGACGGTTTCTTTAGACCGTATGATTGTGCAGAGATTATTAGTATTAGATAGGAATGCTTAGTACAAATTATTTGGTTTGGTTTGATTTTATGGCATATCAGCCATTGTAGGTTATTTAATGCCGAATCCCTTTTATAAATACATATTAAATGTATATGATTTGGTTTGGTTTGGTTTTATGGTGTTGTATATTGACCTACGACCCGGCCGGGCTGTCAAAATAGGAAATACACCTATGTAAATAACTGGTGCATCCGGTCGAAAAATATCAGAATTATAACCTTGACTGTGGATGGGTTGAATGAGTGCAATTGTGACGCCCACAAGAAGAAGGGGGCGTTGAACTATTATATAACTCGGTGAAGACAGGAAGTCAGTTAGTTAGGAGACCAGACCAGTTGGTGACAAGAAGCGGTAGAGAAGGCCAGCACCCAGCAGAGAGCTGGGACCCCAGGCTTCTGGTTGAGCAGCCCAGGAAAACGGGAAAGAAACGCAGTTATGGCCAATAGAGTGGGGAGGTCAATATGTTGCAGTTCTGTTCTGTCTCCAACTCCCTCTCACACACAACACCTTTCAAATAAAGTGATAGGTATATTTTTCTAAGAACTATGTCGCTCGTTATTATCATTGTGTTGTTGTTTGTTTGGCCAGAGCGAAATACAACCATGGCACATCAACCATTATAGGTTATTTCATGCCAAATCCTTTTTATACGTTTACATTAAATTTATATGATTTGGTTTGGTTGGGTTTTATGGCATATCAACCATTTTCACACACACATACACACACACACACATATATATATATATATATATATATATATATATATTAATATATGATTTATAAACACATTTTCTTGATAACATTCGTAAAAGACCCTTAGCTCATTTTTGCCCACAGTTAAATGGTTTCAAGTATTCCTATATAACAGTTACAATGTAGCATCAGTCATTTGTTTGTACACATATTTGAATGTAGTACAGATCTATTTGACCCATAGATAAGACCCTGTCAGGTGCTGCTTGCCCAGTCAGCTTGGGCTGTAGAATACAGCAACTGTTTCTCTGCAGAGGGGTAAGACCCCCCCGCCAACGAGTGTCCTTGATATATGACACTGAACAATCTGACGGTGAGGCTCCAGTAATGCTATGGCTTTAGGGAATGCGGAGTACCGCTTCATTGCCATCACTCCCAGGTCCACTCTGGCCAGGATTGGTAGCACCTGATAGGGCTCTATTTATAGGGCAAATAGAACTAAACTGTATTCTTAAGCTAAACTGAATTGTTTGAAATAGAACTGTTTTTTGACATTAAAACTGTGTACTTACGCTAAATTGAATTGTTTGAAATAGAATAGGTTTGACATTTAACTTTGTGTAAACGAAAAGTATACTTATACTTAACTGATTTGTTTGAAATAGAACTGTTTATATGTATAAACACCCAGCTCATTGGCCTAGTTTCACCCGGCTCATTGGCCTTGTGGGTAGAGTGTTCTCCAATGGTCGGGGAGACCTGGGTTCAATCCCAGGTTGAGTCATACCAAAGAATTTAAAAATGGTACTTGATACCTCCTTGCTTAACACTCAGCAATATAAGGTATATAACAAGGATAAAGTGCAGCAATCCAGGGAAAGGAGTTGCGCCCTCCCCTACACCTCGGTGTAGTAGCTATCGAAAAGGGAGCACTCTGGTCGCCCTCGACTATAGGTCGCCAACTTTACTTACTATATGTTTAAAAATGGATTGGGCATTAATAACCTACAATGGTTGATGTACCATAAAACTAAAGTAAAACAATCTCGAGCAATGTTCCGTTAATATACCTTGCTAACCACTGCATTAGATATTTTGCCAAAAGACTAGAAGTATAGGAGACTCAGTGAGAATCAAACTCACTTGCAATGATCTGTTGATGTAGCTTGCTAACCATTGTACCCCGTGATGTGTCCCGGTTTGAAAAGCTATTCCTTCATTAAATCATATTATCATGACTATTAAATACTAGTGTACTTTGAATACCGCTTAAAACAGCAATAAAAAGGATGACTGTGTTCATTGAATCATTTAGTAATAATAGAGGTGGTGGTAGTAGTAGTAGTAGTAGTAGTAGTAGTAATCACAGCAACAGCAGCAGTAGTAGTAATAGTTGTAGTAGTAGTTGCAGTAGTAGTAATAGCAAAGCTAATAGTATTTGTAGTAATGCAATCTTTTTCTTGTTGCATGCCGGCGGGCCTTTAAAAGGTATCTTCAATTTACAAACGATTGCAGACAGAGAGAGAAGAATGATGAAGAGGAAAGCACCCGAGGAAGAAGACATATCAACCTCTCAGCGTTACCTTAACCTTGAACCATGCCTTGTCTAATTTGGTCGCTTCTCATTTCCAGTTGGCTTTTTCCTCTTCTTGGTGTCGAGTACCGTCTCTTGCCAACAGACCAGTATGTATATATGCATATATGTATGTATGTATGTATGTATGTATGTATGTGGGAGTGTGTGAGAACGTGTGGGTTCATGGGTGAGTGGGAGGTTAGGTGTGTTGCCTATCTCATCAATGCTAATTTAAGGCGGACCTATTTAGCCAAATTAATCACGCGAACGAATGTAAAGTTGATGGCAGCTTCGGGACCTCAATCCGATTCCAGTTTCGAATATCTAACTACCTTCACATCCCCACAACCCATCTTCATTCGTTCTCAACTTTTTCGTCCTTTTAAAGGTTATATCTGATGGGTAGTAAAGAAATGAGTAAAGGAAGAAGGAAGAGAACGAAAGCAAGGAAAGAAGACAGTAAATGAAAGAAAGAAAGAAAGAAAGAAAGAAAGAAAGAAAGAAAGAAAGAAGGGAAAACAAAAGAAAGAAAGGAAAAGGACAGAAAAAAAGAAAGAAAGCAAGAAAGAAAGAAAAAAAGGAAAACAAAAGAAAGAAAGAAAGAAAGAAAGAAAAACAAAAGAAAGAAAGAAAGAAAGAAAAACAAAAGAAGCAAAGAAAGAAAGAAAGAAAGAAAGAAAAGCAAAAGAAGCAAAGAAAGAAAGAAAGAAAAAGAAAGAAAGAAAGAAAGAAAGGAAAACGAAAGAAGCACAGAAAGAAAGAAAGACAAAAGAAGCATTGAAAGAAAGAAAGAAAGAAAGAAAGAAAGAAGGGAGAAAAAACGCATGGCGGAAAAAAACGGAAAATCAAAGTCATAGCTGAAGAGTGGGAAGGGATTATTTCGAATAACAAAATTGTCGACAAAATAAAGAAAGACCGAAAATCTTTATAAATAATTCATCTACTGGATTTCAAGACAAATTATACAATAATAATCTCTAAATGTTGCCCCCACCCTGTTGAAGGGATTTAGGGTATGCTGACCGTACACTCTGCAGTAAGTACTCTTCCCTCAAAAAAAAAAGGGTGTGACATTAATCTGCTTCGGATGATAGGACGCCAGTTCTGAAGACTTGAGGAGTATAGAGTACCCTTTCAATACCATAACTCCCAGGCCCACTCAAACATCAAAATTGTCGTAACTGTTAAAGTCCCATCTATGGGTCAAATAGATTTGTTTAAAAATTATTCATATTCGATAGGAATACTTGATGCCATATAACTGTAAGTCATTTTTACTGAGAATAGTTACATGAAGTTATAATTGTCTTTAAAGGATAATTATTGTTTCTTGAAGCCATATAATTTAGTATTAAATAGGTTGTTTGTTCAACATAGTATTAGAAAGGAATATTTGAAATCATATAATTGTGGGCGAATTATTTGTATTTGATAAGAATACTTGAAATCGTCCAACTGTGTGCAAATTATTTGTTTTAAAAATAAGTAATATAACTTTTAAATATTTCTATTAAAAATAGTTACTTGAAGCTATAATGGTTAACTAAGGATTTTATCATTAGTTACTTAATACCATATAACTTTGTGAAGTACCCTCTCATTACTCCCAGGTCCACTCTGACTTGATGTGGTGGTAATTGTTATGGTCACATAAATAAGTCAACTAGATTTGTTTGAAAATTATTTGTATTTGATAGGAATAAGAGTAAGTTGTTGGTATTAAGAATAATTACCGGAAGCTAAAATTGTTTCTAGAATTTTTATTATTAATTACTTGAAGCCATATAACAGGGAGCTTACAAATGAATCTTATTAAATTGAGGTGTTTACTTAAAACCATTAAACTGTGTATAAATTATTAGTAATGGATAGGAATACTTGAAACAATAAAATTGTGGGCAAATGATTTGTTTTAGGTATATTTTGTATATAACAAATATTTCAATTAAGAATAGTTACTTGAAGCTATAATTTTTTTACTAAGGATTTTATGATTAGTTACTTGAAACCATTTCACTGTGTAAGAAAATAACTATTCCTGAATAGAAATAAATAATATAATAATTAGGTCAAATGTCTAATTCTAAATAATGATATGAATCTTCATCATCATCATGTCGCGCTACTAGCACGGATCTCCCTGACTCTCTCTCACCATCCGTCTCTATCGTCTATCGCTCCCAGTAGGTTTTCAAGGCTACATCCTGTATTGGCACAGAGCTGTTGTATATAGGTTCTAGCTGGTCGTCCTGCCTTTGTTCGTCCATGTGATGGGGTAGGTCCACAGGAGTGATAACTTGTAACTGTTTAATAATTAATATTAGACAGGAATATTTGAAACTATACAATTGAATACAAATTATATATATTAGATAGAAATATTTTATATATAACCGTATTTACCCAACCCCTCCGCTCGGGCAGGATATGACACAAGGTCAATTTTTAAGCGGAGTTTAACAGGGTTGAATTCAGAGTTTTCCTTGTCCTAGACTAGCTGTCTCACTAAGGCTGAAGAACCCAGTCTGTCCTACTATTTACCCATAGCTGGAGGGAGAATAATTGGATTCATACCTTTCCCAAGGGTATTAGTGCTATGTGAAATGCAATCAGTCTCGTCCAGGATTTGAACTCGTGTCGCCGTGTCCATTTCCTACGATGATAACCATTACACCACGAGCACCTCCATATTTCATATATAACAGTAAATTATTTTTATTAAAAATAGTTACTTGAAGCTATAATTGTTTTCTAAATAAATTTTATTAGTTACTTGAAACCATATAACCATATTGCCATTACTCCCAGATCTACTTCGACCCGGTTGGAATACTTGAAATCACACAACTGTGTGTAAATTATTTATTTTAAGAAATAATCTATCTATAACTTTAAAATATTTCTATAAAGAATAATTATTTGAATCTATAATTGTTTACCATGAAGCTGAAACCATATAACTAACAATTAAGCTGAAACTATATAACTGTGAGCAAATAAACTAGTATTATTAAATAGAAATAATTACTTGAAACCATGCTATCATTAGCATTAGTTTGGTTTGGTTGGGCTTGGTTTTATGGCATATCAACCATTGTAGGTTATTTAATGCCAAATCAATTTTTATACATATAAACAGTTCTAGTTCATGCAATTCTGTTTAGTATAAGTATAGTTTTTGTTTAAACGCAGTTAGATGTTAAAGCAGTCCTATTTCAAACATTTCAGTTTAATATAAGTACACAGTTTAAATTTCAAAACATTCCCATCTCAAACAATTCAGTTTAGTACAACCACACAGTTTAGTTCTATTTGACCCATAGATTGGACCTTATCAGGTTCTACCACTCCTAGCCAGAGTAGACCTGGGAACGAAGGCGATGAAGGGGTAATCTGCATTCTCCAAACCTCTAGCGTTAACGGATCCTCGCCATTAGATTGTTTAGTGTCATATACAGGACACTCATTAGGCGTTAATCGGCCTTCGGGCTTTTGACCTTGTGTCAAGTCGTGTCTGGTGGGAGGCAGCGACAAATATTGGACACTCATTAGGCGGGAGGTCATATCTCTCTGCAAAGATGCAGTCAGTGTATTCTACAACTCCAACCGATAGGGCAAACTAGTATTAGATGGGAATACTTGAAACCTTCGAACTGTTAGCAAATTATTTGTGTTAGATAGGAATACTTGAAATAGAAGTGTGAGAAAATTATTTGTGTTTGATAGGAATACTTGAAACCATAGAATTATGAGCAAATTATTTGTATTAGATAGAAATACTTGAAACCATAGAGTTATGAGCAAATTCTTTGTGTTAGATAGGAATACTTGAAACCATAGAACTGTGAGCAAATTATTTGTGTTAGATAGGAATAACTGATAAATGACTGTGACCCCCCCCACCATCAACAATAACCACTTAAGAAACAGCTACAGAAAAATATAAATATACCATGAACGCAATTCTCAAAACCCTAGGCATGAAATAACCCTAGACAGGTCGACATGCCGTTAAAAAGTATCAATCGACCAATCTAAATATTGGTCAAGAGGAACCTGGCATCTCAAAGCTTCTTAGGTTCCAGCTACAGCCTTGAGGAAAGCATAATGCTACATGGTGAATGGAAAAAGGAAAGAGAGAAAGAAACGAGACAGAATCATACAACCGAAAATAATATAAGAAAGAAAGAAAGAAAGAAAAAAAGAAAGAAAGGGAGCAGACAGAAAAAAAAGATTGAAAATGAGAGCGATTGAGAGAAAGAGTGTGTGTGTGTGTGTGTGTGTGAGTGAGAGAGAGAGAGAGAGAGAGAGAGAGATTTTATCCCTGTCCCACAATAGTTGTAAAATTTAGCGCATGAAATTTACATGCAAATGCATGTATTTACCCAGCTCCTCCACCAGGGACAAGGTGCGACACCAGGTCAATTTTTAAGAGGAATACAGCTGTTTTTTTTCCCGTGTTTTCCTTCTGCTCGGCCGGCTGCCCTGCTAGGGCTAAAGAGATCAGTCAACCCGACTTCTTACCCATAAATGAAGGTAGGAAGAACAGATTCTTGCCTTTCCCAAGAGTATTAGTGAGACGTGAAACGCATGCACCATCTTCTAAGCTTCGAACCTTGGCCGGCAAGTCCATTCCAACTATGATAACCGTTACGCCACGTGCACCTCTTATATGGAAATTTACTAAGCTTTTTGCTTAGATGTGGCACAAGGCCATATGAAAGGGGAGACTCGAACTCACTCGTGTAGGTTTGCTAGTCGAGCTTGCTAACCATTACACCACCAGAGGCGCCTACGTGCACCTCTTATATGCAATTGTAACAACTACAATATGACAGAAGTAGTATTACGATTGAATAACAAACCTCACCAGCCTAGCAACATACACCTTTATGTCTCATACCTCTATTTGTTTATTTTTCTGAGTAAAACATACTTCTGTCAAGAATGTTCCATTGGCATAATGGTTCAGGGGATCAGGGTTCAATTCCAGGTCCAGTCATACGAAAAACAAAAAACAAAAAAAAAAAGAAAAAGAATGTTGCCTGATGGATGCCTCCTTGCTTAACACTCAACATTATAAGGTACGGATCAAGTGTAAGGGAGCAAACCTCGGAATAGTCACTATTGAGAAGGGAGTCTTCGAGTCGCCCTCGACAACGGTGGGCCAACCTACTTACTTATATCAATTAAATCTAAAATACGATATTTATGTGTAAATAGATAAACTATTACAGGAACTAAGATGTAGTTTCTAAATGCCCTTAGCAAAAGAATGAGGGAGGCCGTGTTGGTAGTACACGGACTGGCTCGTGTGGTTTCGTTTCCCTGGTCTTGATAAGGTGATCACTTCTTGGCCTTAGGGGGCCGTTCCTACAGGCTTTCACCTGCTTCAGTTTGGTGATCGAGGCGCCCCAGTGTGGGATTGGCGACGGGGTCAATTTCTGACACCGCTGGTCTTGCGCGCTTCGGCCCGTATCCGGCTCCCACTTCAGAAAAGGCTTTGTGCCACACTTCATCTTGATGAACAAATACCACCCGTAATTTGACAAAACTCGAAAAATATGAATGAATACGGAATTTATGAAATCACGGTTAGAATTTATTGAATTAGCAAGGTCCTTAGTGTTGCCTCGGAGAAAAGTGTGAAAAACCAACGGATAAAAAAAAAGAAAGAAAAATGGTTTCAGAATACATTTGACTTAAGATTAAAAACTATGTCATCGATTGGACTGATAACATCGCATTATTTTTGGGAAAAATCAGTGTCAAAACAGAAATCGATTTTTTTTTTGTTAATTCAATTGAGAGAAAGCTTTTACTGCGTTGAATTAACCTAAGTTATCATTACGCTGTTTATTGAAATGGGGAGGGGTAGAAAGAAAGAGAGAGCGAGCGAGAGAGAGAGAGAGAGAGAGAGAGAGAGAGGGAGAAAGAGAGAGAGAGAGCGAGAGAGAGAGTGAGAGAGAGAGAAGGAAAATAGAGGAAAGAGGGAGAGTAAAAGATTGATGGAAAGAAAACGGAAAAGAGGAAGCGAAAGAGTGGGAGAAAGCGAGAGGAAGCGAGAAATAGAAGCAGAGAAAGAGAGAGAGAGAAAGAAAGGGAGAGAGTGAGAGAGAGATAAAGGGAGAGAAGAAGAAAGAAAGATAGGGCAAAACAGATAGTGTTAGAAAGGGTATTAGAAAGAGGAAGAGAGGAAGAGAGGCTGAGGAGGAGAGGAGGAAAGAGAGAAAGGGGAAGAGTAAAAGATTGAGAGAAAGAAAACGAGAAAGAGAGAGAAAGAAGGGGAGAGAGTGAGAGGGAGAGAGATGAAGGGCGAGAAAGAAAGAAAGAAAGAAAGAAAGGGAAAATAGATAGTGTGAGAAAGGGTGTTAGAAAGAGAAAGAGAGGAAGAGATTAAAAAGAGAGAGAGGGTTATTAGAGAGAGAGCGAGAGGGAAAGAGAGAGGATGGGAGGAGAGAGAGAAAGATGCAGAGAAAGAGAGAGGGAGAGTGAAAGAGAGAGGAGGGTATGAGAAAGCGAAAGAGAGAGAGAGAGAGAGAGAGAGATATGCACATATACTAACATGTATATATGCACATATACTAACAAATTTTTTAACATTATTCTTGAATAAATAAATTGAGAGAGAGAGCGTGAGTGAGATAGATAGAGAGAGAGAGGGATAAAGGGCGAGAAGGAGAAAGAAAGAAAGAAAGAAAGAAAGAAAGAAATAGATAGTGTGAGAACGGGTATTAGAAAGAGAAAGAGAGGAAGTGATTAAAAAGAGCGAGAGGGTTATTAGAAAGAGAGAGAGAGAGAGAGAGAGAGAGAGAGGAGGGTATGAGAAAGAGAAAGAGGGAGAGAGAATTTTATAACTGTAGATATGTACATATACTAACAAAGTTTTTAACATTATTCTTAAATAAATAAATTGAGAGAGAGAGAGAGAGAGAGAGAGAGAGAGAGAGAGAGTGAAAAGTGAAAGAATTAAATAACAATGGACATTTGCCATGGATATTTTAAACGCAACATTCTTGAATAATTAAAAAAAAAATCTCATTTGTTTCTTCGGTATTTTTTTTCATAGAAATATGAAAATATATATAGAAAAATAGCAATATATATATATATATAGAAATATATATAAAAATATCTATAGAAATATATAAATATAGAAATATATGTCTCTATATAAACATATAAATATAGAAATATATAAGATAATATGAAATGAAAAATGTATGTTATTCCAGAAAGTTAAAAAAAGAAAAGAAAAGAAAGACTGCTTTATTTGAATAAGTAAGCAGTCTAATTAAATAAATGCTTTAAAAAATCCAAAATCCCCACTTCCAAAAAAAAAAGAAGAAGCAGAATAATCGCTTATTGATAAAGATTTTTAAAAAAAATAGTATTATTCTATGCCTATATCTGTTTATGTAAACCAGGAAATAAAACCTAGAAATTTTTTTTGTGATTTGAACTAATTAGACTCTGCAATTTTTTATTTTTTGAAAAAAACAACTTTTTATAAAGAAGGTTCACTTTAACATTCTAATTCAAAGTAGAATGATTACCCATTTCTGGAATAAGCATAAAAAAACAAACTTTCCCACTCCTCATGAATAAAAAAATTAAAATAATAAAAAGATCAAAATAATTCTACATATCTGGTAACTAATGCTAATAGTTCCCGAAATGGGGGGATCATTCTACATTGAATCAAAGCGTGAAAGTGAACCCTCAGATGAAATATAAAATAATTGCTTTTTTTTTGGTGGTGGGAGGGTTCGAAAAATAAAAAGAAATAAAAATTGCAGCGAGTTGGAAGGTCTAATTTCTTCAAATCACACACGTACATGCACACACACACACACACACACACACACACACACACACACACACACACACACACTCATGTGTGTACGCGCGCACACACCCACACATATAAAATTACAAGAACATTTTTTTCCGATGAACTTAAGAAAACTTTAACCCCCCCCACCAAAATATTCGACTGAAAATAAACACTAGAAAAAGTTAATTACCACAATTTGATTGTTTTAAACAGAATATGTAAATAAGATATTCCTATCAAGCAAATCCTGTTAAAATGGCTAAAATTTAAATTGCTATTATTTCAAAACATTCCGAATCTTAAACTACAAGTAAAAATGAGGATAATAATTGATCTTCTGCCTACTTGATAAAAAAAAACAGTCATAAATGAAAGTAATATTTAGTATATGAAGCTTAAACAAAGTTCATTTATCTTCAGCGTCTCTAAACAGCGCGCTTCAGGTTTGAAAATCAAAGTTTCTCCTAGACCGGTTGACTTGCAAGGGCTAAAGAGCCCAAACTGCCCAACTATTTACCCATGGCATGTGGCGGAGAAGAGTCAGAAGGGATGGATTCATGGTTTGCAAAGAAGTCCGTAAAATAAAAAT
>CAUZXS010002286.1:0-60000 GCA_963585895.1 Sepioteuthis lessoniana
TTGGTAAAGAAAAATATTACATTGATGTCGTTTCAAAGATTTGTTTTTTATAATTGGTTGGTCCAGCGGGCTGGGGCTGTTCTCTGCACAGGGTTAAGACTACCCTAACGAGTGTTCTGTGGCCCAGTCGGCTGGGGCTGTTGAATACACCGACTGCATCTCTGCACAGGGGTAAGACTCTCCCAACGAGTGTCCCGTTGCCCAGTTGGCTAGGGCGGTTGAATACACCAACTGCATCTCTGCACAGGGTTAAGACTCCCCCAACGAGTGTCTTGTGGCCCAGTCGGCTGGGGCTGTCGAATACACCGACTGCATCTCTGCAGTTGGGTAAGAATCCCCCAACGAGTGTCCTGGATACGACACTAAACAGTCTGATTGTGAGGTTCCAGTAATGCAGGAGTTTTGGGTAATGCGCAGTACTCCCTTATTGCCATCGCTCCATGGTTCACTTTAGCCCAGACTGGTAGCACCTGATAGGGTCCTATCTATGGATCAAATAGAACTAAACAATGTACTTATGTTAAACTAAATTGTTTGAAATAGAACTGTTTTTACATTTAACTGTGAGTAAACAAAAAAACTGTACTTATGCTAAACTGAATTGTTTGAAATAGAACTGTTTTTGACATTTAAGCTGAGTACTTATGTTAAACTGAATTGTTTGCAACAGAACTGTTTATATGGATTAAATAACCTACAATGGTTGATATGCCATGAAACCAAACCAAACCAAATCTTACATCTGGTGCCTGTTAAACTAAAATTATTGCGGCATTATTAGAAGTCTCAAGTTTTGATTATTCTATAGATTATTTATGTTAGTAAATATAAAGAACTGATTTTTACATGTTGTGAAGTATGACTTAGTATGACTTAGTATTGCTTAGTATGATCAATCCAGACTAAGACAAAGTGTAAAAAAAGTCTATTAAGTTACAATCGCATAAAAATATTTCTTAATTTCACGAGATATTCATAATATAAAATATTATTGATACATCTTTTTTCAGTGGATTAATCTTTCATCATCGCTATTAGCGTTTGTAACACAAGATTCAACGTAAACTTTGGTTGGTTGGTTGGGTTTTATGGCATATCAAGGTTATTTAACGCCAAGTCCATTTTTATGTAAATAACCAGTTCTATTTCAAACAATTCAGTTTAGCATGAGTACACAGTTTACTTGTCAAAAACATTTCTATTTCAAACGTTTTTATGGAAGGCTCCATGGAAGTCCTCTTGTGTAAGCGTGTCAATGACCTTCGTCACAGCCTCTTTCATCTCCTCAATTCTCTCATAACGACAGCCTCTGAGCTTAGGGAATAGCCAAAAGTCCCAGGGAGCAACGTCTGGACAATAGGGAGGGTGAGGAACTGTCTTGATGCCCATCTTGGTCAAATAGTCTGTGATAAGGATGGAGTTGTGGACTGGTGCATTGTCCGGCTGGAAATGCCAATGACCCGATTTGAAGAGTGCTAGCCTCTTCCGACGGAATCTCTTCCTGAACTCCTTGAGGGAGTTCAGGAAGAGATTCCGTCGGAAGAGGCTAGCAAAAAAAAAACCTCAATATAGTAACCCTAACACTTTGGCCAATCAACTGGTGTATTGACTTCCTTACTCCTCCCACACCTCTCATCATCCCTCACAGACTCCTTGCCTTCCTTGAATCCCTTATGCAACTCAAAAACTGATGCTCGATTCATGTAAGATGGTCGAAAAGCAGTCTGAAGAATTCCATACGTTTCTGTGGCATTTTTTCCAAGTTTAAAACAGAATTTTATTGCATTTCGTTCTTTTAAAGAGTCAGATTGCATTTTGAAATTGACCGGCAGTGACAATCAGGTTTTAGTAGGGTGTATTCTAATTGCTGCTGTAGCTGTTCATTTGAACCAGAAATCATAAAAATTGGTCTGACATCTTATAAGATGTATGTAATATTACGGACGGGCGCAGTCGTTGAGAACGTGCGAGCACATCGGCTGTCATCAATCATTGAAAAATGTTACGAACCTAGCGCGTGCGGGGGCAGAATGACCAGTAGAGCTCAAGCGGGATTTTAATATAATCACGCATTAACTTTCACGTTAGCACAAGTCAACAAATTTAAATGTTTCCAAGTATTTATATGTAACATTAACACTTCAATTAAACATCAGTCATTTGTTTATACACAGTTAAATGATCAAACAGTTCTATTTCTAACAATTCAATTTAGCATGAATCAACAAATTTAAATGGTTCCAAATATTGCTATATATCACTAACAGTTCATTTAAACATCAATCATTTGTTTATACACACTTAAATGATCAAACAGTTCTATTTCTAATAATTCTATTTAGCATTAGTCAACAAATTTAAATAGTTCCAAGTATTGCTATGTATCACAAACAATTCATTTAAACATAAGTCATTTGTTTATGCACAGTTAAATGATCACAGTTTTATTTTAAACAATTCAATTTAGCATAAGTCATTTGTTTACACTCACTTAAATGTCAAAATAGTTCTATTTTAAGCAATTCAGTTTAGTGTAACCATAGGAGAAGGAAAACTCTGAATTCAAAACCTGTTAAACTCCGCTTAAAAATTGACCTTGTGTCATATCCTCCCTGAGCGGAGGGGTTGGTAAATAGTAACCATACTGTTTGGTTATATTTGAACCATAGAGAGGGCCCTATCAAGTATTACCACTCCCGGGCAGAGTATACCTGGGAGCGATGGCAACAAAGGAGTACTCTGCATTCCCCGAAGCTCTCGCATTACTGGAGCCTAACCATCAGATTGTTTAGTGTCATATCCAGGGTACACATTGGCAGGAGGGGGGGATCTTATCCCTCTGCAGAGAAGCAGATGGGTGTATTCTACAGCCCCCAATCGACTGGGCTATCTTTTGAGTAAAGTTGATAATCCTAATTTCTCATGTTAATTATTGTAATTTTTCCCTCTTTTTATTATTTTTATCACTCTTCTCTGTATGCACTCCAATCACAATCTCACACATCAATTTCCAAAGTCGTTTATTTCAAGAATGGATACTGTGATTAAAATTTGAAAAAATATAATTTTAAAGTTATTTATTCGTTTTTCTAGAAAGGTAATAGTCGAAATAATAATGGAAATAGAAAAGAAAAACCAATGTTCTTGAATGACAGAGAATCGGACAATTTTAAAGTAAATATTTGCTTGTATCGGCAAATTCATCAAGTCAGCCCAAATATTTTTATATTGATGACAATTTGATCTTCAGTAATGCCATCATTTACTATGGGGAGTCAAAGATGGTAGGTTGGTTGGTTGAGTTTTATGGCATATCAACCTTTATAGGTTATTTAATGCCAAACCCATTCTTATACATATAAACAGTTCTATTTCAAATAATTCAGTTCAACATAAAGACACAGTTTAAATGACAAAAACAGTTCTATTTCAAACAATTCAGTTGAGCATAAGTACAGAGTTTAGTTATATTTGACCCATAGATTGGACCCTATCAGGTTCTAACATTCCGGAGTAGAATGGTCCTGGGAGTGATGGCAATAAAGGGGTACTCTGCATTCCCCAAAGCTCCTGCATTACTGGAGCCTCACCATCAAACTGGTGCCCGTGGTGTAGTCGTTATCGCCGTAGGAAATGAACACGGCGATACGAGTTCAAATCCTGGACGAGACTGATTGCATTTCACATTGCACTAATACCCTTGGGAAAGGTATGAATCCAATTATTCTCCCTCCAGCTATGGGTAAATAGTAGGGCAGACTAGGTTCTTCAGCCTTGGTTAGGCAACTAGTCTAGGAGAAGGAAAACTCTGAATTCAAACCTGTTAAACTCCGCTTAAAAATTGACCTTGTGTCATATCCTGCCCGAGCGGAGAGGTTGGTAAATAGTACCATCAAACTGTTTAGAGTCATATTCTAGACACTTGTTGGAGGGGGTATTACCCCTCAGCAGAGGTGAAGTCGGTGTGTTCTACAGTCCCAGCCGACTGGTCAAAGTGGACCGTGAGATGTCACGCTCGCCTGATATCTCCGCATACTACTCACTTGATTTGCCTCTGTCTTGGTGCACTGGATCAAAATTCTACCTAACTTTGCTTGATCGTCAAGGTTCTTACAACCAGAGCGAAATTTCTTTAACAATCTGGTTACACAACTGTGATCAAGTGCCCCTTCACCTATCACGCTACAAATGCTTTTAGTTGTTTTTTTATGGCGTTATGGCCCAGTTCAAAGCCGTAAGGAATAATTCCATGTTTCCCTGAAAAGCTTTCCAAACACACATGGGATGAACAAATGCACATGTCAGTTCACCAACAAGCGCAATACTACTAAAAGTTGTAGGCACCTACAAAAGTTTGAAATACTTTGATCACGTGATATGCGCGCCACGAAATAGAACATTTGAAAACTATTGACATACTCAAGTAAAATGGCGATATCATTTCAGTTCATTTATTTATTCCTTATCATCAACGTGCTCATCATCATCAAATCTTTTCAACCAAAGTATTTTCTGTAGAGACCCCGTGGTGTTGTGGTTACCATCTTCGACTGTGACATTGTATTAAACGAGTTCCAAACAAAACCTAAGTATTTTGTGAAGAGACCCTGTGATTTGGTGGCTAACATCTTGGACGGTGACATTGTATTAAACGTGTTCCAAACTAACCATAGTATTTTGTGAAGAGACCCCCTGGTGTAGTGACTAACGCATTTGACTGTGACAATGTATTAAACGAGTTCCAAACCAAACCAAAGTATTTTAGGAGAGTTTCCGTGGTGTAGTGGTTAACGACTTGGACTGTGGCATTGTATTAAACAAGGTCCAAACCAAAGTATTTTAGGAGAGTTTCCGTGGTGTAGTGGTTAACGACTTGGACTGTGGCATTGTATTAAACAAGGTCCAAACCAAAGTATTTTGTGAAGAGTCCCCTTGGTGTAGTGGTTAACGACTTGGACTGTGGCATTGTATTAAACAAGGTCCAAACCAAAGTATTTTGTGAAGAGTCCCTTTGGTGTAGTGGTTAACGACTTGGACTGTGGCATTGTATTAAACAAGGTCCAAACCAAACCAAAGTATTTTGTGAAGATTCCCCTTGGTGTAGTTGTTAACGTCTTTGACTGTGACATTGTATCAAACGAAGCCCAAACCAAACCAAAGAATTTTGTGAAGAGTCCCCATGTTGTAGTGGTTAACCTCTTGCACTGTTACTTTGTATTAAGCAAAACCAAAGAATTTTTGAAGACCTTCGTAGTGTAGTGGTTAACGTCCTGGACTCCGATATTGTATTAAACGAGTTCCAAACCAAACCAAAGTATTTTGTGAAAAGATCCCGTTGTGTAGTTGTTAACGTCCTAGATTGTGACATTGTATTAAACGTGTTCAAAACCAAACCATAGTATTTCGTGAAGAGACCCCTTGGCGTAGTGTTTAACGTCTTGGACTGTGACATTGCATTAAACGAGTTCCAAACTAAACCAAAATATATGAATGGGTAGCATCTTGAGAATACCAGGAGTTTTAAGTTGAAAGTTCGAGAAATTTGCAAAGAACATTCTGACTTTGATCCCGGGTAGGTATAGTTATAGGTATAAATATTCTAGGTTTAGTTTGATTTAATGGCACAGTCACTATTTTAGGTTATTTAATACCAGATCTATTTTTTTACTTATGAACAGCTCTATTTCAAACAATTCTGTTTAGTATAAGTATAGTTTTTCGTTTACTTACAGTGACATTTAAGAAACGAGAGCCCACGCAACTGATTCAGTGAAGTAGGTCAAATAAAGTACCTGCTCAGAATTCTATTTTTGAGCAAATTCGAAGAAGTGCAAGGACAATAACTGGCTCTATGCCGATAATAAACCTCATTTGGTTACATTTCAAGAGAATATCTTGGTCAGCCAATGAACTTTTCAGCAGGTTTTCGCGAGTCAAACTTCCAGGCAACATACAGTTTATCAGTAAATATTTAAGCTTTTAATGTACATAACTTTATGTGGAGGTCCCGAAAAATTCTTGACCCATCGAAGAATGAAGTTAACTTTTTTTATAAAGCATCGATTTTTGGATACTTTCTGGAACAAAAGGATTGATATGCCCAAAAACCAAACCAAATCGACACACATCAACATACGAGCATTATTAAATAATTTTCCAGACTTTTTTCGTATGGGCACTTTTATTGATAATACACACATGAAACTCTAGTCCCCTTCGAAGTAATCTCCTCCGGCTGCAATGTACTTGTTATACCGTTCCAACAACTTCTGGAAGGCCCCATGGAAGTCCTCTTGTGTGAGCGTGTCAATGACCTTCGTCACAGCTTCTTTCATCTCCTCAATTCTCTCATAACGACAGCCTCTCTGAGCTGAGGGAATAACCAAAAGTCACAGGAAGCAAGGTCTGGACTATAGGGAGGCTGAGGAGCTGTCTTAATGCCCATCTTGGTTAAATAGTCTGTGATGGAGTTGTGGATGGGGTTGTGGTCTGGTCCTGGTGGAAATGCCACTGATCCGATTTGAAAAGTGCTGGCCTCTTCCAACGGAATCTCTTGTTGAACTCCCTTAAAACCTCAACATAGTAACCCTAACCCTAACCCTTTGGCCAATCAACTCTGGTGTATTGACTTCCTTGCTCCTCCCACACCTATCATCATCCCTCACAGACTCCCCGCCTTCCTTGAATCTCTTATGCAACTCAAAAACTGATGCTCGATTCATACAAGATGGTCGAAAAGCAGTCTGAAGCATTCCATACGTTTCTGTGGCATCATTTTTTCCAGGTTTAAAACAGAATTTTATTGCATATCGTTCTTCTAAAGTGTCCTCACTTCCAGATTGCATTTTTGAACTTCACCAGCTGTGACAATCAGGCTTTAGTAGGATGTATTCCAATTGCTGCTGTAGCTGTTCATTTGAACGTGAAAACATAACATAATATACTCAATTATCGAGAGCCTACGACAATTTTAAATGCATGTACAAAAAAGTCTGGAAACTTATTGAAGGCTCCACGTATTTTAACGTAGACGTCGAGATATCATCTCTTTATTTCGTAAGCTGCTCAACTGTGTTTAAGCGTTCATTTAGATTTCAATTCTGAATTTTAATATTTAAAAAAGTTTCGGTCTTGATATCTTTTTTTATTACACTTCATCTACAAAATTCTCAACGGGTGGAAAACACGAACCGGCTGACAACGGGGGTTGAAATTCACTGTTTTTGTACCGGAATGGTGTTAGAAATTCGACTATAGTTGCTCACGGCATGGTGTTAGCAATTCTAAGGATCCGCCGAAGACGCTGTTCCTCGCGTAACTCGAGCTAATCAGCGTCCTCGTTATGGTAGATAAAAACTAGGTAGCAATGCCCTAGAAGGATAAAAAAATATGTAAAATAATTTGGGATTTTAGTTGATATTTTTAGTAATAAATTGTTTTTCTCGCTAAACTTTGAGTTCATTGTCGTGAGTTTTCGTTTTGCAAAGGTCAAAACCTTATCAATCATGTCAAAATAAGCGAGACACCGACTGTTTCTCTGCAGAGGGGTAAGACCCCCACCTCCAACGAGTGGCCCAGTCGGCTAAGGCTGAAGAATACACTGACTGCTTTTCTGAAGAGGGATAAGACCCCCCCCAACGAGTGTCCAGGATATGACACTAAACAATTTGATGGTGAGGTTCCAGTAATGCTGGAGCTTTAGGGAATGCGGAGTACCCCTTTACTGTTATCGATCCCAGGTCCACTCTGGCCCGGAGTGGTAGTACCTGATAGGGCCCTATCTATGGGTTAAATAGAACTAAACTGTGTGGTTATGTTCAACCGAATAGCTTCAAATAGAACTGTTTTGACATTTAAACTCTGTACTTATGCTAAACTGAATTATTTGAAATAGAACTGCTTATTTGTATAAAAATGGATTTGGGATTTAAAAAAAACCTTCATAGGTTGATATGCCATAAACTCAAATAAACAAACAAACCTTAAAAAGGGTATTAAGCCCATAATCTCCCTAGATTTGAGTAAAATATTTTAACTATTGTTCTTCAAAGGAGGCGCCCGTGGTGTTATGGTTACCGTCTAAGGATATGGACACGGCGACACGAGTTAAAATCTTGGAAGAGATTGATTGCATTCAACATAGTACTAATACCCTTGGGAAAGGTGTGAATCCGATTATTCTCCCTCCAGCTATGGGTAAATAGTAGGAGAGACTGAGTTCTTTAGCCTTGGCGAGGCAACAGGTCTAAGAGAAGGAAAACTCTGAATTCAACCCTAAAATTAAAAAATTGACCTTGTGTCAAACCCTGCCTGTGCCGAGGGGTTGGTAAAATATATACTGTTCCTCATTAAAGATGATTTGGAGATTAAATAACCTACGAAATTTGATATGCCTTAAAGCAAAGAAATCAAACAATACCAAAACGGATAAAAAATTACAACGCTTACATCCAAAATTAGACAATCGAAAAAAATAGCTTTTCCCCCACGACGACCACAAATTGAATGCTTACGAAACTCTACCTCATCCAGTTTAATCTCGAGATCTCTCCCTTCCAACCACCTTTTTTTTCCCATGCATATCGAAAAAAAATTTGAATTCGTGTTAACGCCCAATCGTATGTTTCGAAAAAAAAAAGTAATCAAAGAAACGCCACCTCATCCAGTTTACTCACCAGATGGCGAAACTGTAACATATTGACCCTCGACTGAGCCGTCAATCAAGAGATGCACCTGTGTAAATAAGTGAAAGAACAGCAGAAGCAGGTGAACGTAAGACAATTATATAACCAAGTGCCTGCGGTGGTTTGAGCCAGTTGGAGTGAGTTGGGGACAAGATACTGAAGTGAGAGCCAGCGTCAGACAGAGGGCTTTGGGCCCTCAGTGACTCACGGTTGAGCAACCCCAGCCAAGATAAGAAAGAAGTGCTGGTCAATATGTAGCAGTCTGTCCCCGTCTCCAACACACCTCTCACACACAACCAACATCAACTCTTTCGAGAATAAAGTGTGAGAGATATATTTTTATAAAGAAGTGTGTTCGATCGTTCATTGAAGTCGTCATTATTGTTGACTATGTTTCCGCAAATATTTGTACTCTCGTAGTTTATAACAAAACCATCAGAGTGGGAAAATATTTCGGCAAAATACAAAAAAAAAGGATCTAATGTCAATATTAGTCATTTAAAAAGGATCAAGCTTTCTCCATCAAAACAGGGCTACGAAACTCAACCTTACCCATATTTCTCACCAGTCCACTCTTCCAGCATCTTTACATCTTCCTGCTGAAAAAAAGGTCTTCAGCAACCGAGCGGCACCTCAAAACTTCATCGAAAAATTCATTGGTTCCACAAGTCAAGAATTCTCTTCGACAGACCAATTTATTTTTCGTAAAAATATATAGATTCTTATAGTTCTTATTTCGTTTAATAGGTTTCATTCTCATCATCCTCATTAAATCGCTTTGCTAGCACGAATTTCCCTGATTCTCTCTCTCTCTCTCTCTCTCTCTCTCTCTCTCTCTCTCTCTCTCTCTCTGTCCCTATCATCCATCGCTCCTGGGAGATCTTCAAAACTAAATCCTCTGTCCGCGCAAAGCTATTCTTGCTGGTCGACCAATACTAGCACGACCATGTGAAAGGATCCATAGGAGAACATCTTTGCTTCTCCAGCAGTAACTCGCATGTCTTCTTCGTCTGGTTTTTAAGATGGGGGTAAGTGGCCATACAGTTATGGTTTCATGGGGTGTTGCGTACAAGATTTGTTCAATATAGCTCGTAGCACTCTTGCGCCGTTCCCATCTAGCTTTTTCTCTATGCGTTTTGTCAGCATCCATGTGGTGCATCCATACTGTAGTATTGACACCATCGCTCCTTGTAAGAAATCCCGGATAGATCAGACTTCTATAAGATCGATTTGCAGTTTATGCCTTCGCTAGGAGCATATTGAATCCCTTTCAGTAGATGAGACTCAGCTATCGTAGTACGTGAACTGAGATAAATGTAATGGTTAATTATCTTTTAAGACCGAATCAAACGTGAGAAACAATAGATTGATTTGAAAGTTACTGTTATAAAACAGCCGAGGGATTTCGGTTCATGCCTGTGACTTTAGTTAGGCTGAGAACCTTTCGGCTCAGCACATGGGTTAGTTAGGTGCAACACTGAAGCAGGTGTTAACGCGGGTGTGCGCGGGTGGATGGAGGTGTCACTCAGATGTCATAATAGTCCGAGACAATACTGGGTGACAGGGTGCGGGTGATGTCACGCACCGGAAGCGCACGGAGGTTTGTGTGAGAATTTGAAGAGAGAAAGAGTCGGGTACTAGACGCCAAACGAGAAGGATCGACTTTTGGAGCTCGCAAACGCGAGGCGAACGTGCGCCCTATGGGGGCCGCACGAGATGAAGGCCAAATGAATAAGACAGCATAGAAGATTGTGTCTCTCCTCCTTACGTCGAAACCTTTAACTCAAAGTTAATAAAAAGGTTCCGTACCTGAACAAGAAGTCGTTACGTGTTTTCGAATTCCGAGATTCCTATATTCTTTATATGTTCTGGTGTTATGAACATTATATGTCCATTTCGCACATGGCGTTAATTGTGAATATGGTACATTACAGCATGAAAACCGAGGCCACAATGTGCACGACGTTGCAGCATCTGGGCGGACAGTAAAAGGCGTGACGGGTAAAGGTTGGGGCTAAGCACAAATAAGCAAGGACAGTGTGGTACAAAGAGAAGAAAGAAAAGATGTGGCCGAGAGATAATCTTAAGGATACGTGACCAAACTGATACATTTGAGAGATCGACCAAGGACAACGAAATATATTGCTATAGATGCCTCCACCTCTTTCTTTATATGAATGGGGATTATGTTACGGGGGGGGGTGTAAACAGATGATTTGTATTCGATTAAGCTGGCGATAATGAGAGCCTAAATCACATTGATTAATTAAATTTGTCGATCAAGGAGAAATAGGAGAATACACCTACACACATGCGATATATACATATATATGAAGCTTACCATATAAATATGGTTATGCTCTTGTCTATTAGTGTAGGACATTTTATTGCCACTGGATAAACCATGATATATATATATATATATATATATAGAGAGAGAGAGAGAGAGAGAGAGAGATAAATAGATAGGAGCGGTCATTGCGTAATGGTTATAAACGTCGGAAATTAACCCGGTGACGTAAATTCGAATCATGTTCGAGGCTGTTTGAATTTTATACAGCTCTATTACACCTGGAAATAATACGAATAAAACTCTCTCTCCTCCCTAACTATAAGTAAATAGTAGGACAGAGATCTGGTATGGCAACTAGTCTAGGAGAAGGAAAACTATGAGTTCCAACCGTTGTATTCCGCTTATAAATTGACCTTATGTCGTTTCCTGACGTCGCGGAGAGGTTGGGTAAATACTCATACATACACATACACACATAAACACATAGACACACATACACACACACACACACATATTCATACACATACATACATGTAGATACATACCCACACACATACATACACATACACATGCACATATATATATACACACACACACATGCACACACTCATGCACACACACACGCACACACACACGTATACATACATATACACACACTCAAACAAACACACGCATACACACATACACAAACATATGCATCCAGACACAAACACATACATACAAGGACATACACATACACACACATATATACATACATGCACGCATATACACATATAAACACATACACGCACACACATACACACATATACACACAAACACATACATACACACATACACATTCACATAAACACATGCATACACAAACATAAACACACACACATACACATTCACACATAGACACACACATGCACACACACACACACACTCACACGCTTGTTGGCCGAGCGGTCTGATACTAAGTCTAACGTAAAGTTGGGCGGGTTTCGATCCCAGCTTCAAGCGTCCTATGTGTCTAGCCACACTGAAGAGTTGTGATACAACGAAAGTCTGTCTGTGGATGACAATATATATATATATATACGAGGTGCATACGATAAGTTTCAAGACTTTTCGTATGGGCACTTTTATTGATAGTACACACATGAAACTCTAGTCCCCTTCGAAGTAAGTGCAATGCACTTGTTGTACCGTTCCAACAACTTCTGGTAGGTCCCATGGAAGTCCTCTTGTGTAAGCGTGTCCATAACCTTCGTCACAACCTCTTTCATCTCCTCAATTGTCTTATAACGACAGCCTCTGAGCTTAGGGAATAACCAAAAGTCACAGGGACCAAGGTCTGGAATATAGGCTGAGGAACTGTCCTGATGCTCGTCTGTGACAAAGATGGAGTTGTGAACTGGTGCATTGTTTTGAAGAGTGCTGGCCTCTTCCCAGGGAATCTCGTCCTGAATTCCCTTCAAACCTCAACATAGTAACCCTAACCCTAACTGTTTGGCCAATCAACTCTGGTGTATTGACTTCCTTACTCCTCTCAAACCTCTCATCATCCCTCACAGACTCGCTGCCTTCAATGAATCTCTTATGCCACTCAAAAACTAATGTTCGATTCATACAAGATGGTCGAAAAGCAGTCTGAAGCATTCCATACGTTTCTGTGGCATCATTTTTTCCAAGTTTAAAACACAATTTTATTGCATATCGTTCTTCTAAAGTGTCCTCACTTCCAGATTGCATTTTTGAACTTCACCAGCTGTGACAATCAGGCTTTAGTAGGATGTATTCCAATTAGTGCTGTAGCTATTGATTTGAACGTGAAATCATAAAAATTGGTCAGTCATCTCATAAGATGTATGACAATAACATACTGAATTATTAAGAGTATATGACAATTTTAAATACCCATACGAAAAAAGTCAGGAAACTTATGAATTCACCTTATGTCGTTTCCTGATATATATATATATATATATATATATATATATATATCTAACTATATATATATATATATATATATATATATATATATATATATATATATATATATATATATATATATATATATATATATATATATATATATATATATATATATATATATATATATATATATATATATATATATATATATATATATATATATATATATATATATATATATATATATATATGCAGCATTTCATCGTTAATGCAATTTCATTAAACATAATAGACATTTTATGTCTACATGTCCGGTATAATACCGGACATTGGCCTAGCGGTTAGAGTGTTCGCCAATCGCCCGAGAGACCTGGGTTCAATCCCAGGTCGAGTCATACCAAAGACTCAAAAAATGGTACTTGATGCCTCCTTGCTTAACACTCAGCAATATAAGGTACGGATCAAGGCTAAAGTGGAGCAATCCAGGGAAAGGAGTAGCGCCCTCCCCTACACCTTGGTGTAGTAGCTATCGAAAAGGGAGCCTTCGGGTCACCCTCGACTATGGTCGCCAACTTTACTTACTTTATGTCTACATATTTTCTTCTGGATCCGTTCGAATTCCTGTATTACTTTTATCGTATATGCTAAAACAAAAGTTACATCACTTTTGTAATAGATCCTCCCCTGATGATGGCCCAAAGTCGGGCAGAAAGTACTAGGGATACATACAACTATGGACGATACATAAATCAATTCCCCCCGAATACGATAAAAGTAAGACGGGAATTCGAACGGATCCAGAAGAAAATATGTAGACATAAAATGTCTATTATGTTTAATGAAATTTGCATATATATATATATATATGTATATATATATATATATATATATATATATATATATATATATATGCAAATTTCATTAAACATAATAGACATAATATATATATATATATATAGCGCTAATACCCAAATGAACGCTATATATCCTATCATTCTCCCTCCAACCATGCGTGATTATTAGGGCAAACTGGATTTTTCCCCCTTGGTAGATGGCAACCAGTCTTGGAGAAAGAAAACTCTGAATTATATATATAAGTATTTTCGTTTGTTTTGTTAAGTTTTTGTTTTTACGGACATTTACTCGAAAGCCCTATTTGTAAATAATACTTAACATCGATGGTAGCGCATGAAAGGAAAACACTTTATATATATATATATATATATATGTTTCGAGTAAATGTCTTTAAAAAAAAAACGAAAATGCTTTAAATATACTTTAATAGTCTTCAGATTTTAAGACTGGATTCGTAATTATTTTTCCAGTTAGCTTTTCGTATAAATGTTTATATTAAACGAAAATACTTTAAATGCACTCCGACAAACTTTTGATGGGTACGCAAAATTAGCGTTTTGAGTTAGGGTCTATAAAAAACGAAAATACTTTTGATACTCGCTAATACTTCTCTCATGTAAGGACTACGTAAAAGATTGTATTACAAGTTAACTGACACCCTCAATGTTATATGACCATCGGGCATTTTACTGAATGATACGGTTAGAACTAAAACAAGTTCACAAAGGCGACATCTCAAATCGTCTGTTGATGTCATTTTGTTTTGTTTTGTTTTGTTTTGTTTTTTTCATTTCTTTTCTTTTCTTTCTTTGATCGCCTGGGTATCTGCTGCTTTTTCAGCGACAATGTCCATGATCTGTTTATTACTGAGGCAAAAATATCGCGATATGAAGCGAGCAGTAATTTCTAATAATAATAATAATAATAATAATAATAATAAATAAATAAATAAATAAAAATAAATAAATAAATAAAAAAACGAAGGTGGAGGGAGATATGTTAAGTCTGATAGCAAATGAATTATCAATGTTCCTTTTTTTTCCGAGCTGACGGAAAGATGTCTGCCGGAACCGTTTCCAACGAAGGAAGTGTTATCTCGAAAAGAAAGTGGGGAGGAATAGAGAGAAGCGAAGGAAAAAGAAAGATGATTTCGCAGAGATAGAAACCTCAACTTGCAGTTAAATCATCATAGAACGTTTGGAAAGTTCCACTTGTAAAAACTGCCGGCGTTCTTTTGCGAAAGTAGCTGTACCTTAGCAACCCGAACTGACCAACCTTACCTGGTTCCCACTTTGATTTGCCGATAAAAACCAAAATATCTCTGCGGCAAAGAAGATAAAACTTGTAATCTTTCTTACATAACGAGTACAGTCGAACCTCTACTGGGGATTCGTACAACATATATATTTACACAACCGTTGCACTGACCTCTAGGCTCAAGGGGTATAATCTCCCTGGCTATAATTAAAGCTTTTTACTAGCAACGAATTATGCCAACAAGGTAAGCCCAACCGAGACAAAAAAAAAAAGGTGAAATTCGATTAGTCTCATCAGAAGAGGAATGGTCTTGGTTTGGGCTCTACCAATAATTCGTTCGCACAGATGTTTTGTTTATAGTTTTTTGGTTTTTCAAGGGCGCTACTCAAAACTTTATCTTTAGACAAAGCATCGATGCAGCCTAGTTGCGTTTCCATGAGATATAAAAAAGGTGCAAATTTACCAACAAATGTATCCAAAACAATTTATCTTCCATAATTTATCTATAGATATAATTTTCCTACATGGAAATATGAATAGTGTTCAAAAAGTATTGAGACTGACGCTGTATTTTCTCAGAAAGAAAAGAACAATAAATAAAACTTTTATTCTCTTCCAAATATGAGTTGTATTCAAAAGGTATCGAGACTAAAGCTGTATTTACCAAGACAAAAGAATAAGGAATTAAAAGTTACTTTTCGTAAAACTATGCGCTGTGTTCAAAAAGTATCGAGACTGAAGCTGTAATTTACAGAGACGAAAAAGTACAATGAATGAAATTCATCTTCTTCAAAATACGAGTTGTATTCGAAAGTTATCGAGATTGAAGCTGTATTTACCAAAACAGACATCAACAATAAAGTTAAGTTTATTTAGCAAGTCATGAGGCGTTTCCCATGTCTCACCGGATATTTCACTCGTATTTAAAAATAGCTCCACTTTGAATGAAGAATCACATTTTCAAATTCATTTTTTTTCCTAGAGTAAACGATTTTTCCATTAACTTTTTGGCTGCACCTTATATATATATATATATATATATATATATATATATATATATATATATATATATAAAGTAAGTAAAGTTGGCGACCGTTGTCGAGGGCGACCAGAAGGCTACCTTTTCAAAAGCTACTACACCAAGGTGTAGGGGAGGGCGCTACTCCTTTCCCTGGATTGATCCACTTGATACGTACCTTATATTGCTGAGTGTTAAGCAAGGAGGTATCAAGTACCATTTTTAAAGTCTTCGGTATGATGAGACCTGGGATTGAACCCAGGTCTTCCGGATCCAACCACTTCATACAGGCAAGATATGACACAAAGTCAATTCTTAAGTGGACTTGCACAGGTTTGAATTCAAAATTTTCCTTCTAGAAGGATTACCATTCCAATGTTAAAGCACACAGTATGCCTTACTGTTTATCGATAACTGGAGGGAGTATAGCTGGATTCGTAAATACAGCCTCGTCCACGATTTAAACTTGGTTCACTACCTCCATTTCCTGCGAAGATATCCATTATGACAAGAGCTATATATATATATATATATATATATATATATATATATATATATATATATATATATATATATATATATATATATATATCTTTAAGAAAAAACAAAAACCGGTCACATAAGGATTATAAATTTATTTCCATCCAGTTATGGGTTTTGATATAAATCAAAAACACAAAAAAAACTAACAGGACTTCTTCAGATCTTATGGATAAAATAATTCAGAATAGACACAGGAAAGAAGGGTTTGGAGGGGATAGAAGAGGGGTGAAGAGTTTTCTCCTTATTTAGCCCACTTCCGGTTTATTTTATTTATTGCCGGTTGGAATTATAGTAAATTAATTTTTTTATTTTTATTTTTTAAATTCTAAATACATTTCGACTTAAAACTCCAGATTTAATACTAATTTAGATAAAATACCTTTATTTAATAACTGTACATAAGCATACAGTAATACTTATATTAAATTAAATTCAAAATTTGAAATTAAAATTTTTAATTTCAGTTTTTTTTTTTTTTTTCGTGCCTATTAATTCAATTACCCTTCCATTGAAGAGTATGTACACATCACATCGTTTCTTTTCTTTTTTTTTATTTTTATTCATTTACCTTACTCCCAACTCCGGTTTAACTGGATCGAATAATCATCATCATCATTTCGCGCTGGTAGCACGGATATCCCTGACCCTCTCTCGCCACTCCTCCCTATCGTTCATCGCCCTAGGCAGGTCTTCAGGACAACATCCCGTATCCTCACATAGCTGCTGAATGTATGTTCGAGCTGGTCGTCCTACTTTTGCACGGCCATGTGTGGGGGTCCATAAGACTACATCTCTTATGAGTTCGTCCCTGCTTCTCCAGCAGTGTCCTACATGTCTGGTTCGTCTAACTTGAATCGTTTTCGTGATAGGAGGCAGGTGGCCATACAGTTGGTGTCTTGTGGGGTGTTGCCGCCAGGACTTGTTCAAGATTGCACGCAGCATTCTTGTGTAATTGCCGTCTAGCTTCTTCTCCAGCCGTTTTGTTAGCGTCCATGTAGTGCACCCATATAGCAGTATCGATGTGACCGCTGCCTGGAAGAAACTGCGTTTCATTTTATCGGTTAGGTCTGATTTCCATATAATCGATAGCCTATTGATAGCTGTCCATGCTTTCGTTAACCTCGTCTCGATGTCCTTTTCGGTTGATTCGACGCTACTTCCTAGGTAAGTGAATTTAGTACTCCTGCTACAATGTCGAAGTATTCTGTGTCTCCATCTGGTGATCGTACTTTTACTTAGTGTTTCTATAGAGAATCGTTATTGCTGCTACGGTTTCTTTAGGTATGCCGTACGCTAGTAGGATTTGTTCCATCTTTCCTCTGTGAATGGAATCGAAGGCCTTGGCAAAGTCGACAAATATTAATGTCGCTTGTAGGTTTTTTGCCCGTATACCTTCAAGGATTCTACGGATGGTTAATATTTGTGAGGTCATGTATCTGTTTCTTCGGAAGCCATTTTGGTTTTTTCTAAGTATGTTGTCGATTTTGGGTTCTATGCGGTTTCGTAGTAGGGCATTGTAGATTTTGGCTGTTATGGATGTAAGTGTTATGCCTCGGTAGTTTTTGGCTAATCCGAGGTCCCCCTTTTTAGGGAAGGGGAGTATGCATCCCTTCATCCATCTATCTATCGGATTTTGATTGTATGCTGCGTTGCAGTGTCGGAGCAGTATGTCGTCGAATTGTCTGGTCTTCCATACTTCTTGGGGAATTTCGTCCAGCCCTGCAGCTTTCCTATTTTTAATTTTTCTGAGAACCGAGTCGATTTGTTCTTGTGTGAACGATCCTAGTTTAATGTCTAATTGTTTACTAATTATTCTGGTGATTGGTTCATGTGTTATTTTCGGTGGGTTTCCTAGTAGGTTTTCGAAGTGCTGTTTTCACAGTTTTAATCTTTCTTGTTGGTTTGTTGCTTTAAGTTTTGCTTTGGCTGTGTTCTTTCTTCTACTCACTTCGTTTATTGTTTGCCAGGCTATCCTAGATTGTCTATCTTCCACCGAGTCTCTAATCTTATCTATCTGATTTTGAATGTATTCTGTCTGTTCCTTTATATATATGCCTGCTAATTGATATTGTACCGTTTTTAGTTTTAAGGCATTTGTGTTTGTTGGGTTTTTTCGATAGTTTTTGGAGGCTGTTTTCACTAGTGCACGTTTTTCTCTCACCGCTAAAGTTTCCCATGGGACTCTATATTTAGTTTTGAGTTTTGTTGGAATGCATTTCGCTGCTGCCTCGAGGAGCGCATTGACGAAATTTTCATATTCGTCGTTTGGTGTACTTTTTTCGGTCTTTTCTTGTAGTGTTTCGAATCTGTTTCTTAATTCTAATACGTATTTATCTCTTATATCTCTGTTGTTCAAAAGGGCCCAGTCATAGTGTTTGGTGGTCGCTGTTCGTTTGGCGTTTTTTCGTAGGCTTAGCCGTATTTTCGCCGTGACTATTCGGTGGTCGGTGGACCCACCCTCGAAAGAGGAGTATGCCTCGCAATTCATTGCACTATTTTTCCATTTCTTGTTTATAAGGACGTAGTCTATCTGAGCTTTAGTATTGTTTGCGTACGTGTATGTCCATAGTTTGCCCTCCCTTTTTTGGTAGTTTGTATTGAGGCATGCTAATCTATTTTCTATCATGAAATCTGTTAGATGTTGCCCATTCCTATTTGACGTGTTGTGGAGGCTGTATTTGTTGTTTCCGTTTTTCCCAATTTGGGCATTCATGTCTCCGCCAATGACTAACATGTTGTGTTTCGGGATGCTACGCACTAATGAGGATAACTCATCATAGAAGGTGACTAGTTCAGTTTCTTCACTAACATTGGTAGGGCTGTAGCAGGAGATGATTGTTGCTCTGGGGTTGCCGTTAAAAGTAGCTGCCATCATTCGAGGTTGTATTTTCTCAATGCTATTTAGCGTTTTTAATGCTCTAGGTCCTATAAGCAATCCTAACCCTCCTACTGTGGCGTTGACAGAGTTTTTCCATGCGGATACAGTGACGAGCGACCATCCATTGCCAGTTTCGTGATATTTGATATCTTCGGTGTGCGTGCATCTGTGTTCTTGTATGCATATTATGTCAATCTTATGTTCTACGGCCGATGCGATTTGCTCTGGCAGTTGTCCTATTCTATTTAAGGTTCTTACGTTAAATGTGGCTATTTGTAGTGTTTGCTTGCATTTTAGTAGTTTTGGTCGTTTGAGCTCTGTAGCTGATTTTTCGAACACTGAGGCCAGGGCTCCAACCTCAGCAGGACGCGTCCCTTTTTTGCCCGCGCGAAGAGCGATGCGGTTTGTGTAGTTGCCTTTTTTTAGCTGTGTTAGTTCGTGGGGTTCCTTTATGTTATATCATATCAATATATCACAAATCTATATTTACCGGACATTGGCATGATGGTTAGAGTGTTTGCAAATGGCCCGGGAGGCCTGGGTTCATTCCGATGTCGAGTCATACCAAAGACTCAAAAAATAATACTTGATGCCTCCTTGCTTAACACTCGGCATTATTAGGTACGGATCAAGGGTATAGTGGAGCAATCCAGAGAAAGGAGTAGCGCCCTCCCTTACACCTCGGTGTAGTCGCTATCGAAAAGGATGCCTTCGGGTCATCCTCGACTAAAGGGAGACAACTTTACTAAAAGTTACTCGGTGGGATTCTTTTTGGCCCCCATCAAAAAAAAATTAATCTAATGAAGACCCTAACGCATCGAGTTTTAATGATTTGCTCTGAATTTAATCTTGATTCGGAGATCAAGTTTATCTCTGAGACTGGCCAGAGTGGACCTGGGAGCAATGGCAATGAAGGGGTGCTCAATATTCCCCAAGGCCCCAGCATTACTGGGATCTTACCATCAGACTGTTTAGTGTCATATCCAGGATACTTATGGGGGGGGGTCTTACCGCTCTGCGGAAGTGCAGTCAGTGTATTCTACAGCCCCAGCCGACTGGGCAATTTATTTTTCGTTGAGTTCATATAATTATATGCCAATACTTGATTTTATAATCTTAATCATTAAAAAGCCAGTAACATATCGAGTGAATTTTACAAGGTTGTAGAACACAGAAGCAAAATTTGTACTCATAACTATTACGGCTCTCGACTCCATACCTAAAAAAGTGCGAACTAACACAAATCAATGAATTGGACAGAGCACCAAATACTACAATCTAATCGGTTTTCTTTTGAGTGTTATACAAACAGTTCTTGCTAATAAATTGACGAAATTTAATAAACTTAAACCGGTATCAGTGCAAAAATGTCCTGTGTATTAAGGTTTTTCTTGGCAGAGTAGAGTTAATGAGAGATTTGCTAAGCAACTCACACAAATTGTACAGAGGTGATTTTTCATCTAATGTACGATTGGTCTTTCATACTAAACCTATTCTGGCATCCATCCGTAAAGATCTTCTTCCCTCTCATCGTAATAATTATCTTATATAATTGTGTAGGTGCAGTTGCGGTTCGAGCCAAATAAGAACCAATCAAAAGCAGGATGATAAAATTAAACACGTCCCTACAAAGATACGTAATTTTATTGGAGGCCCGATGGATAATCAGAGTGGAATTAATGAGAGATTTTCTAAGCAACTCACACAAATTGTACAGATGTGTTATTTTTTATCCAATGTACGATTGGTCTTTCACGCTAAATCAAAGGGGGTGTCCTCGTGGTGTAATGGTTAAACCAATGGACTGCGGATTCGTTGTAAGCGAGTTCGTACTCCAGTCGCAAAATTACGTTCATTTTCGGGCAAATACCCTTGGGAAAGGTATGAACCCCCTCATCCTCCCAGCTATGGGTTAAATAGTACCACTACTGTTCTTCTAGAAGAATGGCTTTGGCATTAAATAACCTAGAAAGGTTGATATGCCATTAGACAAAGAAACCAAACCAAACCAAACACTAAACCCATTCTGGCATCCATCCGTAAAGATCTTCTTCCCTCTCATCGTAATAATTATCTTATATAATTGTTTAGGTGCAGTTGTGGTTCGAGCCAAATAGGAAGAACCAATCAAAGGCAGGATGATAGAATTAAACACGTCCCTGCAAAAATATGTAATTTTATTGGAGGCCCGATGGATAATCTTTAAAATACGTACGGGTCTTGAATACCTGATAAATAATCGTAACTTTGTTGAGAAATTTAGTGTGGACTTTTTTCTCGGTTCTGATGAAGTCGCACTCTTCATTTCATATGAAAATATTCAAGACTATCGATATTTTATCCGGCAGACCGTTTCTCTGTAAACAGAAGGAATGCCTGTTGAGGCTTAATATTATTTCGGTGTAGTCTCCCATATATTTTTTTTTCCTTCATCACATTTCCGTTTTATTAGTCTTCGCGATACTTCCTCGATTTAGCTCTGTTGAGCGAGGATAAAACCGGTCAGCTAGCTTATTAATTTTTTTATGCTTTAAGTTCCATCATGATTAAGACTTTGGGTCTGTTTGTTGCATAAATACATATACTAGTGAGAAAAACAAGAAAAACTACCAAGATGAAGACAAAAGTCCACAATAAAATTGATACTCAAATCATAGCGAAGTGGTTAAAAGAGTACATACATTTCCCTAGTATATTGGTCCAAAAACGAACGCAAAAGTTTGATTTGAGTTCGAACTCGAATACAACAAAATCACTCTCCAGCTCGTTAGCCAGAACACCACGAGGTTTTCCCCGGAATAAAATGAGGACATAAAGAATAATCATAAAAAAAAATGAAAAATATTCCGGCGTAAAATTTTAAAGATGATTATATATATAGATAGATAGATATTTACCAACCGCTCGGGCAGGATATGACACAAGGTCAGTTTTTAAGCGGAGTTTAACAGGTTTGAATTCAGAGTTTTCCTTCTCCTTGACTAGTTGCCTCACCAAGGCTGAAGAACCTAGTCTGCCCTACTATTTACCCATACCTGGAGGGAAAATAATTGGATTCATACCTTTCCGAAGGGTATTAGTCTGGTCCAAGATTTGAACTCGTGTCGCCGTGTCTATTTCCTACGACGATAACCATTACACCACGGACACCTCCTAATATATATATGTGTATGTGTGTATGTGTGTGTGTGTCTGTGTCTGTGTGTGTGTGTCTGTGTCTGTGTGTGTGTGTGGATGTGTGTGTGTGCCCTCGGTTTTCGATTATCTCACTCATTTTATATTGTACACGTTCAGTTTTTTTTTTCATTCGTAACATCCTCTCTCTCTCTCTCTCCCCTTCGATTTCTCATTCACTCTCACCCTCTCTCATTCACTAACTCCCCTTTTATTATTCTCTATCTCCCTCTCTATTTCTCATTCCCTCCCACTCTCTCTCTCTCACACTCTCTTTCATTCACTTACTCTCCCTCTTATTCTCTCTCCTCTCTTCTCTCCCTCCCCCCCCTCTCTCTCTCTCTCTTTCTCTCTCTCTCTCTCTCCTCCCTACCTCGCCGCTTACCAACGTACTATTTGCAAGTGAAACTTTTTCCCCAGTCATGACTCCTTACATTTCATTTGTATATCATTTTTTTTTTCACTCCTCAATACTCTTTAATCCGTGGATGTTTATTTCGATTAGCGTAAACTTGGCACGTGTCGCCATTTTGCCACTTCAGTTTTTTTGCGTTAGTGTATGTTGGAGTAAGTGCGTGTATGTATGTGTGTGCGTTTATCTGTGTGCACACGTGTATGTGTGTGTGTACGTGCATGCGTCTCTGTGTGTGTGTGTGTGTGTGTGTGTGTGTGTGTGTGTGTGTGTGTGTGTGCTCGCGCGAGCGCACGTGCGTGTGTGTGTGTATCTGTGAGTATGTACTTTCATTTTCAGAAGATTTTTACAGTTTAATTCAGTTGCCATTGGCTTTCTTTACAGACACTCGCCTCACTGAATGCATTTTTCTCTATATTCCCGATATACATTTTGACAGATATCACACACACACACACACACACACACACACACACACACACACACACACACACACATATATATATATATATATATATATATATATATATATATTGCTCTTATTTTTATGCTTTGATAAATATTTGAGACATTCATTGCATTTTTTTCTGTAACCTTCAATTATAACTATAGTTTTGTCTCGATTTTTGTTTAATATTTTCACAATAAACCTCTCTCTCTCTCTCTCTCTCTCTCTCTCTCTCTCTCTCTCGACCTCCTCCTCCTCTTTCTCTCTCCCCTCTATCTCTCTCCCACTCTCTCTCTCTCTGAATATACGTGATATTACTATCTGCATACACACACACACACACACACACACACATATATATATATAAAGATAAATTATATATATATATATATATGAAGATAAAGTATGTATATATTACGTGAATTTTTAAGTCATATATTTACCAGGTATTTTTCTCACGGTCTCGAGATATATATCTATATATATATATGTGTGTGTGTGTGTGTGGGTGGGTGGGTGTCTGTGTGCGTGAGCGTGTGCTTGCAAGGTATCTGCCTTTATATACATACATATATATACATATGTGGGTATATGTGAGTGCGTATTTGAGTGAGTGTACATTTGTACGTGGTGTCTTCACTAAGTTTCCAGACTTTTTTGTACAGGCATTTAAAATTATCGTAGACTCTTGAAAATTCAGTATGTTATTGTTATACATCTTATGAGATGACTGACCAATTTTTATTATTTCAGGTTTAAATGAACAGCTACAGCAGGAATTGGAATACACCCTACTAAAGCCTGATTGTCACAGCTGGTGAATTTCAAAAATGCAATCTGGACGTGAAGACACTTTAGAAGAACAATATGCAATAAAATTCTGTTTTAAACTTGGAAAAAATGCCACAGAAACGTATGGAATGCTTCAGACTGCTTTTGCAGCATCTTGCATGAATCGAGCATCAGTTTTTGAGTGGCATAAGAGATTCAAGGAAGCCAGGGAGACTGTAAGGGATAGATGATGAGAGGTGTGGGAGGAGTAAGGAAGTCAGTAAACCAGAGTTGATTGGCCAAAGGGTTAGGGTTAGGGTTAGAGTTAGTATGTTGAGGTTTGAAGGGAGTTCAGCAAGAGATTCCTTCAAATCGGGTCAGAGGCATTTCCACCAGGACAATGCACCAGTCCACTACTCCATCCTTGTCACAGACTATTTGACCAAGATGGGCATCAAGACAGTTCCTCACCCTCCCTATCGTCCAGACCTTGCTCCTTGTGAGTTTTGGTTATTCCTAAAGCTCACAGGCTGTCGTTATGAGACAATTGAGGAGATGAAAGAGGCTGTGACGAAGGTCATTGACACGCTCACACAAGAGGACTTCTATGGGGCCTTCCAGAAGTTGTTGGAACGGTACAACAAGTGCACTGCAGCTGGAGGAGATTACTTCGAAGGAGACTAGAGTTTCATGTGTATACTATCAATAAAATTGCCCATACGAAAAAAGTCTGGAAACTTATTTAATGACCCTCGTATATATGTATATGTATGCCTGTGTGTACATATTTTATTAGCATTTATATATATATATATATATATATATATATATATATATATATATATATATATATATATCCAGCTCATTGACCTAAAGAGTAGAATGTTCGCAAATGGTCCGGGAGACCTGGGTTCAATCCCAGGTCGCATTATACCAAAGACTTTTAAAATAGTACTTGATACCTCCTTCTTTAACACTAAGCAATATAAGGTACGTATTGAGGGTAAAGTAGAGCAATCCAGGGAAAGGAGTAGCGCCCTCCCCTACACCTCATCGTAGTAGCTATTGAAAAAGGAGCCTTCTGGTTGCCCTTGACAACGGTCGCCAACTTTATATGTTGGGATGTGCATGTGCTCATGCTAACACTATATATATATATATAAATGGAAATAACACATAATAATATCTATGACTATATGATTATATATGACTATATATATATATATATACATATATATATATATATATATATATATATATATATATATATATATTTATACAAATATGAGTGTGTGTGAGAGAGAGATACAGAAGCTGAAGAGCAAATTGGTACATATGTACCAAGTTGGAGAAAATTATATTGAAAAATGACAAAATCAAATTAAATGTGTAACATGTGCAAAAGATCCCAGCGCTATTTTTAAAGTATGACTGAATACTAAAGTATTTAATACTTTAATACTATTAAAGTATGACTGAATATATATATCTATCTATCTATATATATATATATATATATATATATATATATATATATATGGAATTTATACTGCAACCCCTGGGTTTCATGGATTTTTTTTTCAAAACAACAATCAGGCATTTTCTTAACTGCCTGAGGATTGTTATTTTGAAAAAAATCTCCATGTAACCCACGTGTCGCAGTCTAAATTCCAGAGTGTTCGCCAATGGGCCGGGAGACCTGGGTTCAATCCCAGGTCAAGTCATACCAAAGACTCAAAAAATGGTACTTGATGCCTCCTTGCTTAACACTCAGCATTATAAGGTACGGATCAAGGGTAAAGTAGAGCAATCCAGGGAAGGAGTAGCGCCCTCCCCTACACATTGGTGTAGTAGCTATCGAAAAGGGAGCCTTCGGGTTACCCTTGACTATGGTCGCTAACTTTACTTTATATGTTTATTTGTTATTATCATTATTATTATATAATAGCTCTATCCTGGATATTGAGCACTCGCCATATTATATTATACTTGGTTCGACACAAACCCACAAAGTGATTTAATGACAACCAACACTGTCATAATATATCATAATCATCATCAATTCTCGCAGACTGCATGGATTTTCCCGACTGCCCCTGTCCCTCTATCCATCACTTCCGGCTGGTCTTCTAGACTACATCATGTGTCCGCACAGAGCTGTTGTAGGTAAGTTCAAGCGGATTAGTCACCACTTGCATGTCCATGTGAAGGAATCCACTGGAGAACGTCGCTTATGAGTTCATCCTTGTTTCTACAGCAATATCCTACATGTCTTCCTCATCTTACTTGGTAAGTGATCACAAAGTTATCATTTTGTGGGGTGCTGCTTCCAGGATTTGTTCAAAATAGCTCGTAGTTCCCATGCATCTTTTTAACCCATACAATATTAGAGTTATTCAACTTTAAGTTTCATGTGATATATATATATTTATATATAAGTTGATCGACTTTAGTCGAGAGCGACCAGAAGGATTCATTTTCCATAGCTACAACACCGAGGCGTCGGAGAGGGCACTACTCCTTTCCCTGAATTACTTCACTTACTTTTGATCTCTTCCTTATAATGCTGAGTGCAAGGAGGAATCAAGTACCATTTTTGAGTCTTTGGTATGACTCGACCTGGGATTGAACCCTCATCACCCGGGCCATCAGCGAACACAAAGCATTATGCCAATATATATATATATATATATATATATATATATTGTCATCATCATGTCATGCTGCTTGCACGGATTTTCCTAACACTCTCTCTCTCTCTCTCTCTCTCACACACACACACACACACGCCATCCGTCTCTATCATCCTTCGCTTCCAGCAGGTGTTCCAGGCTGCAGCTAGAGGTCTTGTAGCAGGTCATCCTACAATTGCACGTCCGTGTAATCGAGTCCGTTGGAGTACATCGCTTATGAGTTCCTCCTTGCTCCTCCAGCTGTGTCCTGTTCATCTAATTTGGATGGTCTTCGAGATGGGCAGTAGGTGGCCGTAATGCCACTATAGATATATATATATAGAGAGAGAGAGAGAGTGAGAGAAAAAAATTGATAACAAGGTAATCCAAGTAGAAGGCGAAACTCTGAATTCAAACCTGTTAAACTCCGCTTAAAAATTGACCTTGTGTCATATCCTGCCCGAGCGGAGGGGTTGGTAAATATGCATATAAAACTTAAGAGAATTTTTAAACATTTAAATTTACATTCGAGGTTTCACTTTTGGGTTTTAAAGAAATAGCTTAAATTTAAATTTAAATTTTGAAATTTGAATTGAATTTGATATGTTTAAAATTTAAATGAATGACACACATCTGCCATTTGTACTCTTTTTAACTTTTTAATTTTTTTATCATGTTAATTTATTCTATTTTATTTCTGTCATTCACAGTATTTTGTTACTCAGCTAGTAATGTTTGTTTCGCTTTTTTTATTCTCTCCCCTTCTCTTCTTTCTTCTTCCCCACACCTTTCTTCTGTCCTCTTTTCTCTTATTTTCCTCTTCACTTTTGCTTTTTTTCTTCTTCTTCTTTCTCTTTCTTTCTTTTTTCTCTCTTTTTCTTTTTATTTTTCTTCCTCCTGCTGATTCGAAAACTTTCTCGATGTACAAATCGAACATATAATTTCGACACCACCGGACATTGGCATGATGGTTAGAGTGTTCGGCAATGGCCTGAGAGACCTGGATTCAATCTCATGTCGAGTCATACTAAAGACTCAAAAATGGTACTTGATGCTTCCTTGCTTAACACTCAGCATTATAAGGTAGGGATCAAGGGTAAAGAGAAGCAATCCAAGGAAAGGAGCAGCGCCCTCCCCAACATCATGATGTAGTAGCTATCGAAAAGGGAGCCTTCAGGTCACCCTCAACTATAGTTGCCAACTTACTTTACTATTCTCCAAAAACCACGTGACAACTTTAAAAACAAACGCTGGTGTATTGTTTAAACGGCCAACTTTTCCTGATATAGAGGTTTTCCCTAGGTTTTTGGAAAATTTTTAAAGCATCCATTGTTGATTTAACATCACTAATGTCATCCCTCACAGTTGTGATGATTGTTCATTAGTACCGAAACGCTATAGTGTCGACTTTACTCCTCAATAAATCTCTCCTTCTACTTGGATTACCTTGTTATCAATTTTTTCTGTATATTGTTAGATTTTACTTCATTATTTACTTCTACATACATATATATATATATATATATATATGCTATGTACCGATATCATATCTACTGATACAAAAATACAATTCAGCCTGTTGGCAGGGTCTAGAATCATCATCATCATCATGTCGTGCCGTTAGCACGGATATACCTGACCCTCTCTCGCCACTTCTCCCTATCGTTCATCGCCTCTAGTAGGTCTTCAGGGCTACATCCCGTATCCTCACATAGCTGCTGAATGTATGTTCGAGCTGGTCGTCCTGCTTTTGCCCGGCCATATGTGGGGGTCCATAGGAATACATCACTTATGAGCTCGTCCCAGCTTCTCCAGCAGTGTCCTGCATGTCTGGTTCGTCTAACTTGGATAGTTTTCGTGATATGAGACAGGTGGCTGTATAGTTGGTGCCTTGTGGGATGTTGCCGCCAGGACTTGTTCAATATTGCTGGCAGCATTCTAGTGTAATTGCCGTCTAGCTTCTTCTCCAGCCGTTTAGTTAGCGTCCAAGTTGTGCATCCCTACAGTAGTATCGATACGACCGCTGCCTGGAAGAAACTGTGTTTCATTTTATCGGTCAGGTCTGATTTCCATATGATCGATAGCCTATCGATAGCTGTCCATGCCTTCGTTAACCGCGTGTCGATGTCCTTTTCGGTTGATGAGACGCTGCTTCCTAGGTAGGTGAATTTGTCAACTAGTTTCAGAGGGGTTCTGTTTAGTGTGATGATGTCGCCTGTTTGATTATAGCATATATATTCCGTTTTGTGTGCATTGACATGGAGGACAATGCCTGCGGCGGCTTGTTTCAAACTATATTGTTGTGTTTCGGCTTTGTTGGGTGTATTTGCCAGTATCGCTATGTCATCGGCGTAGTCGGGTTTACAATAAGGTGTCAGTATTCTCCTGCGAGAACATATGAACCTTCACACCAAAAAAAAATATAGTGTCTTAGTATAAGACAAAACTGCACTTGGTGTTGAGGCTCTAGAGTTGGAACTGTGGGGTTGTGGAGTACTTCTTCAATGCCATTACTCCCAGTTCCACTCTGATCTGGAGTCGTAGTACCTGCTAGAGCACGTCTATGGTTAAAAGAATTTTTGGAAAAATATCAGTTTTGGATAAGAAGCTTTGGGGAGTGTGGAATCACCCCTTCATTGACATTATTCCCAGGCCCATTTTGACTTGAAAGGTGGTTAGCGTTCGATTCCCATTGATGGGTAAAATGAATCTGTTTGAGGTAAGTGCTTTCCTATTTCAAATGATTGAGAATATAGATCTTTATAACATAAAAGTTAAACTGACTTCTACATATGAAATAATCTAACAATCAATAAATGCCATCTTTTTGAATATGCTTTATCACACATACACACACACATACAATTACGCACTCATAGACACACATGCACACCGATATACACACGTATATATATATATATATATATATATATATATATATATATATATATATATATATATAAGGTCATATTGCAAATATATATTTAAAAAAGTATTATTTATAAATATATATATGTGTGTGTGCGTGTGTAACATTTATATAAAAAGAACTTTATATACGCACATATACATATATTTATTATGCATTCGCATACATGATAGTATCTAAAAATACTATATATATATATATATGTATATATATATATATATATATATTCCTTGAAAAGTATATACTCATACCCAATATTTATATATATATATATATATATATATATATAGGTATGAATGTATGTATTTCAACCTATATATATACAGAGATTTATATATATTCAAATATATAAGTAATTTGTACATGCACATTATATATATATATATATATATATATATATATATATATATATATATATATATATATATCGTATCTATTTTGCGACCCAGCATCTTATTTTCTCATGATTCTCTTCGAAATTTTCCTATTCGTTCACATTTCTCAACACTCTCACTATCGGAAGCGTGTACTTCCCCATCCCTCCCCTCCGCTCCCCTCCCCTCTCTTTACCTACCTTCCACCACCAACACCACCACCGTGCAATATCATACGTGACGCTTCAATGCACCAGTTACTCGACTTTCGTTCCGGATATTACGCATTCCCAGTTTTGCCTCCACCACATACGGTGACGGAAGCCCCGTGTTATTGACAAAACTTGAAATGGCGAAAAACGTAGCCCAGGGGCTGTCAAACATTGCTTTTAATCCTGCACTCACAACTATTCAAGATGTTATATTTCAAATGGAGTATTATCTGCAAGTTCACTTGAAGTTAATGCTTTGAGTTGTTGTGTCTTGTGTTTTCTTATTTTTTTGTGGGGGGGTGTTTTTTGTTTTTTGTTTGAGGGTTGCTTTACCTTTCTTTCTTTTTTTTTTCTTCCTTTTGGTTTTGTTTATCAGGATTTTTTTTCACCATTTTCTTTTTTTTTTAATTCTCTCTCTTTCTTTTTTCTACTTTTTCTTCTCACTTTCGAAACTGTAGACGTTTAGTAGGTTTGTGATGCCTACCTCCACATACATTCCGACCAACCTCACCAAATTCAGCATTTGTGCCATAAAGGCCAGATCGGTCATGTTTTATTGCTTTAATTCGGAACGCTGTGGAAACGGTCACCTTGTGAGTCTCTTCGAACGATTCCCCTGCTGAATCTCAGAACGGTGAATTACCAAAACAACGATGTAAAAACTGAAATGAAATAAAATAGAATACAATAAATACCTACGTAAAAGAAAGGACGTTCCGAAAGTAATGCCTCTGATTGATCTCCATGGAAACTACAACAGATACAGTGAACAGAACAACGCCATTGGATAGAGCAAGTTTTCTGCAACAAAGCCCAATTTACCACCGTCATCATAACAATATTTCTTCAGCTATAATTCCTTCAAAGAATGGTATCTCCGACGCCTGTGGTGTAATGGTTATCGTCGAAGGAAATGGACACGGCGACACGAGTTCAAATCCTGGACGAGACTGATTGCATTTCACATAGCACTAATACCCTTGGGAAAGGTATGAATCCAATTATTCTCCCTCCAGCTATGGGTAAATAGTAGGGCAGACTAGGTTCTTCAGCCTTGGTGAGGCAACTAGACTAAGGGAAGAAAACTCTGAATTCAAACCTGTTCAACTCCGCTTAAAAAATTGACCTTATATCATATCCTGCCCGAGTGGAGGGGTTGGTAAATATATGATAACAGGCAATACATTTTCGCTCACTTTACATACTGTGATCGTAATAGGGTCGTTCCGAAACCTCCAATTCATTTCCACTAAAACTACAACAGATAGAGGGAGCGCCATAAGACCGCTGGATAGAGCTAGTTTTCTGCTATAAAGCGTTATTTTTTACCATCTTCACTCGTGAAAGCAGCTGGGAAGGTTTCCTCATAAGAATTCTCTATTTTCTTGTCCCCTAATGACTGTGGTTTCTTTAAGGAAGTTTTCTGCTCCATTGGTTTACGTCGGAGATGCCATTCTTTGAAAGAATTATGGCTGAAGAAATATCGTTTCCTCTCAAGAATAAGTACAATACATACAATTAACCATAACATTGCATAAGCAAACAAGAATATATAATGAAATGATATAAAAAAAACGTAGCTATATATGTTTAAATATCTTTACGGTACCCCTGTGTGTGTGAAGTTTCTAAGAGAAATGAAAGTTTGTGAAAGACTTACATATTTATGAATCGTGCTTTAACTGATGGTTGTGTGAGATTATTAGACCTGCTTTGGTGTTAGCAAATAAGCTTACGTCATAGTATGCTGTGTATTATTTTGCTGTGTTGTGTTCAATGCGACACAAGGTTCGCCGAAGACGGAAAGTCCCAGTTCCTGAAGGCATCTGGCAGTTTGCGCCTTCCCATATACAATACTCTGTTGGTTTGTCAGCGCCATCTGGCGACCATAATCAGAAATATTTTGGCCCACACTTATAAAAGGGTTGCCCTAAAACTAATACATCCTATTCTATGATGTTTTACTACAACGTTAGAAGCAGATTTTAGTGATATGCCAATTGAGATTGTATCTTCTTGTCAATTATTTGTTTTTGAAGGGAAGGGAATTTTAAACAGAAAGCTGGCAAAATGACACAGAAGAAGAAGAAGAAGAAGAAGAAGAAGAAGAAGAAGAAGAAGAAGAAGAATTCCCCTATACTCGTAGTTCTATGAAAATCAATTCCCTCAAGAAACATGAAACTTTCTTGATTTAACGCGTCACCAATCCAACGACTGATGTCTATTTTCTTGTGTACCGTTTATTTACGAGTTAGGAAGATAAGCAAAATTCCCGCTAAATTTATCTCTACTTTTCAAATAATCCTTAACAACTACTCATTAAGAAGATATTTCCAGAAGAAGCACTTTTTAATAACATAAGTAGAACTTAACCTTCTCCTGAAGACAATTTCTGGAAGAAAAAAAGACTAACAACATCTGCATAAAAAGAACCCTTTTCAACAACACGGTGTGTTTTAGAATATGCTAAATGTATCCCATGTAGAGGAATAGAACCCTGCAAAATGGAGTGTCCTGAACATGACACTAAACTGCATCTGATGGTGAGGTTCGTGCTCTGGAACCCTGAAAATGTAGAGTACCTCTTCATTGTCATTACTGCTTCAGAAAGAGAATTAAACTGAAAGTGAACATAATAGCCCGACTGGAGTTTGAACTCGTTTACGATGATGTTACAGCCCCGCATTTCAGCCACTACACCAAAGGAATTCCTGTTACAGAATAGATTGGGAATATCTATATATGTAGAGTAGCATTCAAATTAAGTCCTGAGCCATTGAAGCCGTGGAAAAACACAGCAGGTTAATCAGTATGATAGAAAACTATTGAACTAGAGGTCTATCTAAGGTCACAGCTTTCATTGAATGGTTTCAAAACAGTTCTAGAGTTAGAAATATATTAGTCAGTTAGAAAGCCTCAATGCGATAGGTTGAACATTCCATCTTGCGCATGGATCCTCCGTTTAAGCCGCAGCGGGCAACGAAGGGCAAAGTCGAAAACAAACTATGAAATATGTGCACATAAAATTATATTTGTATTGTCTGTGCTTGAACTGGTTGGAAATTGATTCTAGTGATTACTAACAAAAGTTATTGACTTGGCTCTTCCGGGTCTCCGACAAACGGAAAGAATGTCGTCACAGAATGTCTCTCTTCTTGCGAGGGACGTTTTTTATCCTTGCTTTGAAAAAAATGGCATAGACTACTCCCGCAAGTTCCTCTCTCTCTCTCGAAACCATGTATCATTAAATTGAGGTGCCCGTGGTGTAATAGTTATTGTCGTAGGAAATGGACACGGCGACACGAGTTCAAACCCTGGACGAGACTGATTGCATTTCACATAGCACTAATACCCTTGGGAAAGGTATGAATCCAATTATTCTCCCTCCAGCTATGGGTAAATAGTAGGGCAGACTAGGTTCTTCAGCCTTGGTGAGGCAACTAGTCTAAGAGAAGGAAAACTCTGAATTCAAGCCTGTTAAACTCCGCTTAAAAAATTGACCTTGTGTCATATCCTGTCCGAACGGAGGGGTTGGGTAAATAGGATCATTAAATTGAGGTGTTAGGGCGGCCATGTTTTCTCTCCGGGACGTACCATTCGTTCTGCATGCTCGCTTTGCCATACGTGCTAAGCTGTCTTCTCTTTTTCGTTTAAATCTTCCACGTGCTTCTCTGACCTACCAGATCATTTACATTTCATAGTTGTGCGACCAAGCAGGCGGGTGTTGCTCTCTTTGTGATCTTCGTGTCAGTTAAGGTAGGGTTTCATACACCTGCCGCTCGGTGTCCTAATCATTCCCTGAAGAATCCTTAATCAACCTAAGGTCCAAAACATGTCTGTGCACACCATCCACCTCCACATTGTTATGTGAAGAACTCCAGTAATTCTTCCTTTTCCCTTTTTCGTCGTGTAGCGCCCGCCAAGTGGCTTAACCCAAATCTCTTCTCCAACTCATGGATTCAGGCAAGTCAGCTTGCTTGGCAACTGGTTTAACTTTTGGACGCATCCATTGGTAATTAAAGATCGCTCTTTGCGGTAGGGTTTTCTCAAGTTGCCAGGACTTGGGAGACACGTGATCGTGTTGTTATTCATCATCCCAGCAGAAAAACCTTAGAACACCTGAGGGTAACGATAGAGGAAAATGGTTTCAGAACAATGGAGAAACAACGAGGTACCGACGAGGCCACACTTTATTTTGTCAGTTCATCCATGTAAGAGATGTAATTACTTTATATTAGTTTTTTTATTATTATTATATAAGGTACTAAGTTGAATATCTTGCAAATCTAAAATTCCTAAATCCTCGCAAGAGGGAAGGTATAGCCTATAGAAGTTATAATGTAGAAAAATACTATTTTACAACAGAAAACTTGCTCTCTCGAAGGGTGCTATTGTGCTTGTTACTCAAACCCTCCACTGCGAGAGAAGGACAGTTTTATAGGTTTGAATTCAGAGTATTCCTTTTCCTAGACTGGTTGCCATACCAATGTCAAAGAGCCAAATCTGGCTTATTATTTACCCATAGCTAAAGTGCGAATAATTGGATCCATACTATTCGCAAGGGTATTAGCGCTAAGAGAAACGCAAGCAGCTTCGTCCAAGATTTGAACTCTGTTCGATGTGTCCATTTTCTTCGGCGATAATCGTTGCGCCATTAATTTTGCAGGTATTTGTTCTTTACCTGAAATTTTTCTTGTAGGCATTTTCTTTGATTTAGCTAATCTCAGTAAATGCTTATTAGTTCACTTAAGGTTATGGTTAACGAACTAGTCAAGCCGACCGTTACTACTTAGTGATGTGTCTGATCCTCCTGTCTCGAAGCCTTGTGTCAGTCTAACATTAACTTAATAAATGCTTATTAGTTCACTTTGCTTTAAACTAGTCAAGCAGACAATTACTATTAAGTGATTATTTGATCCTCTCTGGGTGCTCCCGTTTTGTAGCCTTGTGTCAGTTTAAGCTTTTCTTAATAACTGCTGACCAGTTCACTTAGTCATATGTTAGATCCACTTAGGATGCTTCATTCATGTGGCCTTATGCCAAACAAAACTTTGAATATTAGTTGTCTTTCGGTGAATTATTCTAAGGCAATGATTGATGAGCTAGACAAGCAGACCATGACAATCTAGGGGTGTATTCAATCCTCACTAGGTGCTCCACGATTGCGACCTTGCATCAGACTACCATTCTTAAGGAGTTCGTATTAGTTTATTTTGCGAGAAGGTTATGGTCAACAAGCCAGACTGGCATACCACTACCACTTATGTGTATACATACGTATATATGTATATGCTGCTTATATATATATATATATATATATATATATATATATATATATATATATATATATATATATATATATTATGTGTCTCTGTGTGTGTGTGTGTGTTGCCATGCTTCATGCTACTCTTCGCTGGTCTGGTTTGGTTTTGTGGCATATCAACCATTGTAGGTTATTTAACGCCAAATCCTATTTATACATATATATTTAATGTATGATTTGTAAGCACATTTTGTTGATAAACGAGCCTAACGTCATTTTCTGCCCACTGTTAAATGGTTCCAATTACGGTTATGTATCTCTAACAATTCACTTAAACATCAGTTATTTGTTTGCACACAGTTAAATGATGAAACAGTTCTATTTCAAACAAATCAGTTTAGCATAAGTCAACAAAGTTAAATGGTTCCAAGTATTACTATGTATCACCATAAATTCAATCATAACCCAGTCGACTGGAGCTGCGGATTACACTGACCGCATCTCTGCAGAGGGGTAAAACCCTTTCATACAACGAGTATTCTGGGTATATGATACAAAACAGTCTTATGGAGAGGTTTCAGTAATGCTGGTGCTTTAAGGAATGCAGAGTACTCCTTTATTGCTATCGCTCCTAAGTTCACTCTAGCCCGGAGTGGTAGCACCTGATCGCGTCCTATATATGGGTTGAATAGAACTAAACAATGTACTTATGCTAAACTGAATTGTTTGAAAGAGAATTGTTTTTAAATCTAACTGTGTGTAATCAAAAAAGTGTACTTATGCTAAACTGAATTGTTTGAAATAGAACTGTTTATATGTATAAAAATGGATTTGACTTTAAATAACCCACAATGATTGATATGCCATAAAACCAAACCGAACCAAACTAATTCAATTAAACATCAGTCATTTGTTTACATGCAGTTAAATAATCAAACAGTTCTATTTAAAACAATTCAATTAAGCACGTCGTTTGTTGGCACTCAGTTTGAATGTCAAACAGTTCTATTTGACCCATAGATAGGACCCTATCAAGTGCTACCACTCCGAGCCTGAGTGGACCTGGGAGCTTTGGCAATGAAGGAGTACTCCACATTCCCCAAATCTCTGACATTTCTACAGCCTCACCATCAGATTGTTTAGTGTCATATACCCAGGACACTCGTTGCATGAGAGGGTCTTACCCCTGTGCAGAGATGCAGTCGGTGTATTCTACAGCACCAGCCGACTGGAATGAATTTCGCTCGGTGGTCAACTCTTGTTGGCCATGTGTCAGACTTAGCTGAATATCTAAGAGCCCTCATGGCTTTGGATCCATATTTAGCGAACTGATCCAGCAGAGCGTTACTATCTTGTATTGAGCTTCATTCTCACGGGGCGCTGCGTGCTTGTTACAAACTTACGCCAAACTTGAAAACACCTATACTGGTTGACATTTCTTGTACAAATATAAAAAAAAGAGACGAAGCAAAAGCGAATAGTTTGAAAGCAATTTTATAACTCGCATCAACTTAAGCGTTTGTGTTCGATCGATTGCAATATCTGTCACTATTAGCTCCAGGTTATTACATCCGGGCATTTGATCAGCTACAAATTGTTCTAGTCAAACGTACGTCAAATTGAAAATTAAAAATTAATTTTGCCAAACAATTAAGGTTCTCGTCGAATTCTCACCCAAAAAAAAAAAAAAGAAAGAAAAACGAAAGAAAAAAAACGAATTCTATGTTTTCGCAGCCAGGGGATATATTTTTCTAAATTAATCAAAAATCAATTGCAATCGAAAACATGCTATTGTTTCAAGGTTCAAATTAGTGCTTCCCCCACCAAAAAAAAAAAAAACAACAAATAGATAAATAAAAGAAAGAAAGAAAAACGTGAAGAAAAAAAAAGAATGAGTTATTTCTAGTTCATCTTTGTTCTTTCGCTTAAATTATTTTGCGACAGACAACAAAAACATCTTACGAATGCCAGAGTAGAAATGCGATGGTCGTGAAGGAAGAAAATAAAAGATTGATTGATTTCAACGGCATGTCAAACCAGCTGGGGTTATATTATGCCAACAAATTAGGACACTGCGTACATTGTATGTTTATATTTATATTTTATTGTGTAGTTTCTTTTGTCTTCTTTTTTCTTTTTACTTTTTTCTTTTTTTTCTTTTTCCTTTTTTCTTTTTTCTTTTTTTTTCTTTTTTTCTTTTTTCTTTTGACTTTTTCCTTTTTCTTTTTTCTTCTTTCTTTTTTCTTTTTTCTTCTTTCTTTTTTCTTCTTCTTTTTTCTTTTTTCTTTATTTCTTTTTTTTATTTTTTATTTTACTTTTTTCTTTTCCTTTTTTTATTTTTTACTTTCTTCTTTTTCTTTTTTTTCTTGTTTTACTTTTTTTTTCTTTTTTCTTGTATTTCTTTTTCTTTTTTCTTTTTTCTTTTTCTTTTTTCTTTTTTCTTCTTCTTTTTCTATTTTTCTTTTTCTTTTTTCCTTTTACTTTTTCTTTTTCCTTTTTTCTTTTTTCTTTTTTTCTTTTTGTCTTTTTTCCTTTTTCTTCTCTCTTTTTCATTTTTTCTCTTTTCTTTTTCTTTTTTTTTTATCTTTTTTCTTTTTTCTATTTTTTTTTTTTTTTCGTTTTTTCCTTTTTTTTGTACACAGTCATTCATTAGGTTTTACTATCCGATACAAATGATTTACAAACAAATCTAATAAATCTATCGATGGGACTCTATCGGAAACTACCACTCCGAATCAGAGTGGACCAAGAAGTAAGGGAAATGAAGGAGTACTTTACACTACCCTGTTCTCTAGAACTGTGGCCTCACCGCTAGATGCAGTTTAGCTACATGCCGAAGATACCTTTTTTAGGGGTGGAGACTTAGCCCACTGCAGTGTATTCAAGGCCTCACCAATTGGGCGGAAAAAAGAAGGAATTTACTCGACTGCTCATGAACCCGTTGGATTCCCGTTTTATTCAGCAAGCCGCTTCGCCACGATTTTAATTATATATATATATATATATAATGGCTAATATCGTCGTAAATGGACATGTTGAACTGAGCTCAAATCTTGAACAAAGGGGTTTACATTTTATATAGCGTTACTATGCATTGGAAAGGTGTGAATGTAACTATTCTCCCTCCAGCTATAGGTAAATAGTGGGGCAAATTTAGAGCTTTTATCTTAGTATCGCAACCAGTCAAGGAGAAGGAAAACTGAATTCGAAAACAGTAAAATTTCTTTTAAAAACTGACCTTGTGTCGCATCCTATTCGTGCAGATGGGTTGGGTATATATATATATATATATCGAAAGTTATTCAATAAAAAGGTGAATTTGATCAGAGTAGGAAGCAATGTTTATCGTACCTTTTCTTAAGGAAATCAATTGTAATGGGTCCTAGAACACTGTCAGCATGACCTTCTTTACTGACCATTGCGCTTGGAACTTTTTCTTTACCACAGAGTCAGAGTGTTTCTATTCGATGAGCTGTTTTTAATCAATTGTCATGGTTCCTTTCATGTCCTATAACACAGTCAGCATGACCTTCTTTACTGACCATTTTACCTGGAACTTGTTCTTCGCCTCAGAGTAAGCGTGTTTCCATTTGATGAACTGTTTTTTCGAATCAATAATGATGGTTCTTTTCATGTACTTGAACACTGTCAGCATGACCTTATTTACTGACAATTGCACCTGGAACCTTTTCTTTACCAGAGAGTCAGCGTGTTTCCATTCATGTGACTGTTTAGTTTTGTTGGGTTTTTTTTTTCGAATCAATTGTGATGGATCTTTTTATGTCCAAGAACGCTGTCAGCATGACCTTCTTTACTGACCACTGCACCTGGAACTCTTTCTTTACCTCAGAGTCAGCGTGTTTCCGTTTAATGTGACTGGGTTTTTTTTTCAAATCAATAATGATGGGTCTTTTATGTCCAAGAATGCTTTCAGCATGACCTTCTTTACTGGCCACTGCACCTTTCTTTACCAGAGAATCAGCACGTTTCCATTCCATGGACTGTTTTTGTTTTTGTTTTTTTCGAATCAATAGTGATGGGTCCTTTCCTATCCTAGAACTCTGTCAGTATGGCCTTCTTTACTGACCACTGCACCAAGAACTTTTTCTTTACCGGAGAGTCGGCGTGGTTTCACTCCATGGACTATCTTTTCGACTCGGGCTCGAAGTGTCAAACCCACGTTAAGCCTGTTTGTAAATATTGATTTAGTAATACAAGCTTCGCACATTCTTTCGTAAATTTCACATGGTTTGCACATATCAATCCTCAAAAATGTTATGACAGAACTCTGTTTAAGTCTGAAGTACTGATTGATTTGCCACCATTTTATTTCCATTTCCTATTTTTCAATGTTTAGTGATCACTTTGTTTGTTTAATGGTATATCAACTTTCTCGGGTTATTGAATGCCAAAACAACTCTTCTAGAAGAATAGTAGTGATGGTATTCAAACCATTGCTAAGAGGATACGGAGGATTCATACCTTTCCCAATGGTATCACTCCCAAAGTGAATATAATAGCACGACTGGAGTTCGAAATCGCTTACTGCGATTCCGCAGTCCAACGTTTTAACCATTGCACCACGCGGATACACCGAACATTTTTTTTAGCTAATAATTTTCGAAACAACAGCATTTGTTTCAATTCAAAGTTTTATTTACTCTCAAAAAATCTAAGATTTCACATATTACAATATTCTTTTATTTTAATAAGCTTTTTGCTTGAATGTGGAACAAGGCCATAGAAATGGGGTTCCAAATGAGACTCGAACTCACTCGTGAAGGTTTGCTAGTTTAGCTTGCTAACCACTGCACCACCCGAGGTGCCCTTATTCTTTCATTTGAGGATTTTTGTTTTTAATTTGAAATATTTTTTAAAATGTATCCCTAAACTTTGAGCAGTTTGAAACATTATTATAATTTTATTTTTCTAAAAACTTTTTTTAAAAACGACAAAAAAAATTGAATTTAATTCTTGGTTACCTGATGAGTTACAGAAATAAAAATGAATTCGTTTAATTTATTTTCTTTTTTTTTACATGATAAAAAAAGTAACAATAAAAAGAAACTAAGAATTAAAAATGTCTCCTTAATTTTAGGTGGAAAATTTCGCGATTAATTCAAATGAAAAGAACTCGTTTATTTTATTAATAATTTACTTCTTTAAAAGAAGTTTTTGAGTTACATTGGAAAAAAAAATAATGAATTAAGTTCTTAAAAATATGAAAATCATTCGTTTAAAAATCAGTTTTTGAATCATCGATAAACAATGCTTTCGTTTAGTTTTTGTAACTTTTTTCTTTTTAACCTTCTAAAAATGTAACATTATAGGTTGGTACAATTAAAAGAAGCTAATAATTAAAAATGTAAAATTTTTCCTATTAAAATTTCTTTTTTACACTTAAAATAGTATTTTAAATAAAGATGCTCCTTGCTATGAAACATTTTCCTAATTTTTTCAGGTCTCAAAAAAAATCAAAAATTCTTTTTTACTATTTGTTCTTGATTACAAAACAATAATTTTCGAAAAAGCATTAAATTCGAATTTTGCCGAAGGAATCTTTGAGGTATTTAAACATGGTGCTTCTTTAAAAGAACCAAAGAGTTCCTTTTTTTTCCTTTTCTGTTTTTTTTGGGGGGGAGGGGAGGGTCTTTTTGGACTTACTTATAAAGAATTGTGAAGAGTTCCGCAAATCGTCTGATTTTTTTATTATTGAATTATATCATTTAATGAGTAAAAAATAATCCTTAAATTTTAAACTTTTCTTTACAATAAGCATATTAAAGTGAATGCCTGATTTTAATGCTTAATTACATCGCTTTTCTGTCGATACATACAAACTAAAATAAACCCTACCTCTTTATATATATATATATATATGGCCGAGCGGTCTGATACTAATTCTAACGTAAAGTTGGGCGGGTTTCGATCCCAGCTTCTATGTGTCTAGCCACACTGAAGAGTTGTGATTCAACGAAACAGTCTGTCTGGGGATGACAATATATATGTCTAAATATTGTGTACTTTGGCATCAAGTCATTATTTAAGCAAGTTCTGTTAAAGACTGTGAAGGTAATGGACGCAACGTACCTGGGCATGCGAAGCGGGCACGAACGGAGTATTTCCTTTTTAGCACCTTTAAGTGAAGACGTTCAATTTTTATTTTTATTTTCCTTATGTCCGGGTCGAGGTGGTGAAGAAAGAGTCCCACACTAGTCCAAGCGCTTTCGGCCATTTCGCCGGTCGTCCTCAGAGGTTGTGTTTGATTTTTTGTTGTGGTGAGGTTTTATAAAAACATTCCAAATAAGTATAAAATTATTCTTATCAAAAACTAATAATTATATTTAATATTATTCATTAAATTGTTATAAATATTTCAATCTAATACTTATAATTTTTGCCTAGTCTTCTGAGGCTGAAGAATACGCCAACTGCACCTCTGCAGAGGAGTAAAAAAAAATTCAATGAGTGTCTTGGATATGACACTAAACAATCTGATGGTGAGTTTGGGGAATACGGAGTACCCCTTCATTGCTATTGCTCCCAGGTCCACTCCGGCCCAGAATGGTAGCACCTGATAGGGCCCTATCTATGGGTCAAATAGAACTAACTACATACTTATGCTAAACTGAATTGTTTGACTTAGAACTGTTTGACTAAACTGAATAGTTTGAAATAGAAATGTTTTTGACAAATCGTACATACATTTAAACTGCGTGCGTATACTAAACTGAACTGTTTGAAATGGAGCTGTTTTTGACATTGAAAACTAAACTGATTTGTTTAAAATAGAACTGTTTGGACATTAACTGTGTGCAAACAAAACCTGCACTTATACTAAACTGAATTATCTGAATTAGAACTGTTTGAGAACAAAATAAAGTTTGTACTTAAATTTAAACCGCGAACTTATGCTAAACTGAATTATTTAAAACGGAACTCTTTTTTGACATTGATACTCTACTTACACTAAACTGAATTGTTTAATATAGAACTGTTTTGACATTTAACTGTGTGTATACAAAATCTGTACTTATACTAAAGTGAATTAACAGAATGAGAACTGCTTGACTAAACTGAATAGCTTGAAATAGAAATGTTTTCACTATTAAACTCTACTTACATTTAAACTGCATACTTATGCTAAACTGAACTGTTTGAAATAGAACTATTTTCATAAAAATTGATTTGGCGTTAAATAACCTACAAAGATTGATATGTCATAAAACCCAACATAAAAAAAACAACCAACCAATCAACCAACTAACCTTCCGTGTTTTTATTCGAGCTTTAGCTGATGGTTTTTCATTGGGTGTTTGAGAAACAGAAAGTTACCTCAAGTCTTCAGGACTCTTCTCAGTATTCTGACCGATCTTAATAATGCAGTAGTCTGGATGGTCTCCACTTGTCCTCTTATTTCCAAGTTGTCCAGTCTCTCAACCAAGCCTTTGCCAAGTGCACCCATTGCAATCGGTATCACCGTCACCTTCATGTTATATAGCTTTTTTTAATTCTCTAGCAAGGTCTAAGTACTTGTCTCTCTTTTCGTTTTCTTTCATTTTTAAACTGTGGTCCACAGGGATGTCAAAGTTCATAAGATGGCAAGTTCTCTTTTTTTATAAGATGTTTAGGGTGTTCGCAAATGGCCCGGGAGACCTGGGTTTAATCATAGGTCGAGTCATACCAAAGACTTTTAAAATGGTACTTGATACCTTCTTGTTTAACACTCAGCAATATAAGATATGTATCAAGGGTAAAGTGGAGCAATCCAGAGAAAGGAGTAGCACCCTCCCCTACACATAGCTATCGAAAGGGGAGCCTTTGGGTCACCCTCGACTACGGTTGCCAACTTACTTTTTACTAGATCTGGTTTTCAGGCCGGGATTAGGTGATCTGTTCGTATCTCAAAATCCCAGATAATTTTTTGCGTCTCATTCTCCAGGACGGCTTCTGGTATATGCATATACCATTTGTTCGTATCGTCAAATTTTAATTTCTTGCTCAATTCCCAATGAATTTCTTTCCCCACTCATTCATGTCTAATCTTATACTCCTTTTGCGCTTGTTAATTGTTTCGTTGCTATGAACTCTAAAATTACAATTGCAATTATGTTGCATATTATCTATTCTAGTTATAAAATAGTTTGTCCTTATGGCTTTATTTTACGCTGCTATTACAAGAGATTCGGAGGTGCCCGTGGTGTAATGATTATCACCGTAGGAAATGAATACGGCGACTCGAGTTCAAATCCTGGACGAAAATGATTGCATTTTATATAGCACTAATACCCTTGGTAAAGGTATGAATCCAATTATTCTCCCTCCAGCTATGGATAAATAGTAGGACAGACTGAGTTGTTCAGCCTTGGTAAGGCAACTAGTTTAGGAGAAGGAAAACTCTGAATTCAAACTTGTTAAACTCCTCTTAAAAATTGACATCGTGTCATATCCTGCCCGAGCGGAGGGGTTGGTAAATTGGATTACAAGAGATTCAGTTTCTCTCTTAAGATTTCCCTTTCGTAGTCATCTTCTGATCTTCTATGATATTTCACCAGTTTGTTGCTCGAAATATCCGTAAAGTTGTTTTTGCTTCCTAGTTATTATTGTTCTGTTTGTCTGGATGTTGTCACAGCTGGTAATTAGTCTTTCTTTACTCGTTTTAATGTTGTCTTCGAGTCCTTTTATTGATGCATCCATGCTATCTTCAATGCTTGCACGTCCTCTTCCTCCCTCTTTTCTTGACACATATAGTCCGTTGGGGTCATCTCTCGGATGCCTTGTGCATCTTCATCAGCTCTCTTGTCCTCTGGTCCGTTGTCCGAGTATCTTACAAGGGGAACAGCCCACGTGTTTAACCCTTTGATGAGATTTCTGCTACAGACTTTGGTTTTGAGAAGCTTCCTCATTTATCTGAAGTTCTGTTTTCTTTCATTTTTTTCTTTCCTCTCCGCTTGTTTGATGGTGTCCGCTTCCAGTATTCCCAACTATTTGTAAATTTCCTTATTTTATGTTTTTCATTTTGGGCAAACGGTTTGATGTTGTCCATGTATATTGGCTTATAAACCTTTTCTTGTGATTTAGTAAATTTGTAGCCCCCTGTGTCTTTTCTAAGTGTGTGATTGCTATTACAAATACTAATGGCGAAAACTCATCTCCTTGGAAGATGCCACTCTGGATTTTCACCTCTGCTAAAGTATTTCCACCTGCTGTCAATTCTATTTTCCAGTTTTTCATGGCTCCAGTGATGAATTCAATGACTTTGTCGGATATTTTGTTTATTTTTAGACATTATTATTATTACACAGGAATGCTGCGAGCAATATTGAACAAGTCCTGGCAACAACACCCCACAAGGCACCAACTATACGGCCACCTGCTTTCCATCACGAAAAATATCCAAGTTATACGAGCAAGACATTCAGGACACTGCTGGAGAAGCAGAGACGAGCTCATAAGTGATGTACTCCAATGGACCACTACATATGGCCGGGCAAAAGCAGGACGACCAGCTCGAACATACATTCAGCAGCTATGTGAGGATACGGGATGTAGCCCTGAAGACCTACCAGAGGCGATGAACGATAGGGAAAAGTGGCGAGAGAGGGTCAGGGATATCCGTGCTAGCAGCACGACATGATGATGATGATTATTATTATTACTTTAGCCCATACGAGTTTTTCCCAACTGTGTTAACTCGTGGTCTTTCACTGATGTTTAAGTGACAGGAAGTATCTTCGGGTCACAATTGCTAAGTCGGTTTGGGCTGCAGAATACACTGACTGACTCTCTGCAATGGGATAAGACCACCCCCAATGAGTGTCCTGTGGCCAAGTCAGCTGGGGCTGTAGAATACATTGACTGAATCTTTGCAGAGAAGTAAGACCCTCAACGAGTGTCCTGATAATGACAATAAACAATCTGGTGGTGAGGCTCCAGTAATGCTGGAGCTTTGAAGAATGCGGAGTACCCCTTTATGCCATCGCGCCCAGGTCCACTCTGGTCCGGAATGGTAGCATCTGATAGGGTCCTATCTATGGGTCAAATTAAACTGAGTACCAACAAATGACTTATGCTAAATTGAATATTTGAAACCATTAAGTGTGTGCAAGCTTAGGCTTCTTTTAAAATGTTAGCAACAAAATGTGTATACAAATCATATATATTTAATATATGTATGTATAAACAGGATTTGGCATTAAGTAACTAAAAATGGTCGATATGCCATAAACACCAACCAAACGATCAGGTCTTCAGGACTCCTCTCAGTATTCTGGGCGATCTCAGCCTTGCTGTAGTTTGAATGGTCTTGACTCTTCCTTTGATTTCCAATTCATCAATCCCTTCTCCAAGACCTTGCTGACCGTTCCAAAAGCACATGATTATTATGCACATTCATCAGCTACACAGTCTTCCTGCTTTACGTTTCCTTTTTCTTTCTTTTTCTTTTTCTACCCTTTTCCATTTCATTTATTTTTCTTCTTTCTTGCTTCTTGTTTTCATTATTATTATTGTTATTATTATTATTATTTACTCCTTGTGAGTTTTTACACATGTGTTAACTGATGGTCCTTCATAGGATTTTAAGTGACAGCAAGTCTCCAGAAGTATCCAGGACTCTTCTTAGTATTCTGGGCGATCTCAATAATACAGTAGTTTGGATAGTCTCCACTCGTTCTCTTTTTTCCAAGTCTTCCAGTCCCTTTATTAATCCTTTGATAATTGTACCAAAAGCACCAATTACAATTAGGGTAATCGTCACCTTCATGTTCCAGAGTGTTGGGTATCCACCCACCTTTTTCCACACAATGAACTAGTCCATCTGTCATATATAGCAGGAGCTACTAATACCAAGACAGAGTAGAAGGTGAAGGGCAGCTTCTTATAGGAATAGTATTAGAGCATTGGAGACTGGAGATCGCACTAGATCACCTTACTTGCTACCGTAATAACGGAAGCCAATACTATCGTTGGACTATATCTTTATTCTGTATTCACTAATCCTATGTCCTTGTCAACTAATTGTCTCTCTATTGTATATACTTTTTCCTGAGAATATATCTCTATTTCCTCTCATATCGTGGTTTGTCCTTTATTTAATATTACAAGCGTTCACAAACCAGAACGCAACACATAGTTTCTTCAATTCCCGAGCAAAGTCGAGGTATTTATCCTTCTTTTCACTTTCTTTCAGCTGGGACAATTTTGCAAGTTCTCTTTTTATTATGGTTACGCCTTTTCAAGTTTTTTACACCGGTATTAGCCGATGGATTCTTACTGGAGTTTGAGTGACACCAAGTCTCCCCAAGTCACCAGGACTCTTCTCATTATTTTAGTCGATCTCAGTAATGCTATCATTATTGTTATTATTATTTACTCATTTGAGTTTTTCACATCAGCGTTAGCTGGTGGTCTTTCACTGGAGATTCAGTGACAGCAAGTCTCCTCAAGTCTCCAGGGCTCTTCTCAGAATTCTGGCCGTTCTATACATTGTTTTAGTTTGGATGGTCTCCACTCGTCCTCCAACTTCCAAGTCCTCCAGTCCCTTTAATAGTCCTTTAGTTACTGTAGCGAATGCATCAATCACGATTGGTATAATTGTCACCTTCATGTTCCATAGTTTGTTTTTTTTAATTCCCTAGCAAGGTCATGGTACTTATCCTTCTTTTCACTTTCTTTCAGTTTTATTCTGTCTCAAGGACTCTTCTCGGTAATTCTGGCCATTTTCAATTATGCAGTTGTTTGCATGGTCTCCACTCGTCCTCCAACTTCCAAGTCCTCCAGTCCCTTTAATAGTCCTTTAATTACTGTACCAAAAGCACTAATCACAATTGGTATAATTGTCACCTTCATGTTCCATAGTTGTTTTTTTTCAATTCTATAGCAAGGTCAAGGTACATATTTCTCTTTTCCCATTCCTTTAGTTTTATTCTGTGGTCAGCCGGTATATTATTATTATTATCATCATTATTATTATTATTATTACTATTATTATTTATTTGTTTATTTACTCCTTGAGAGTTTTCCACGTCAGTTTTAGCTGATGGTGTTTTCATTGGAGTTTGAGTGACAGCAAGTCTCCTCAAGTCTCCAGGACTCTTCTCAGTATTCTGGCTGTTCTCAATAATGTTGTAGTTTGGATGGTCTTCACTCGTCCTCCTACTTTCAAGTCCTCCAGTCCCTTTAATAATCCTTTGTTGACTGTCCCAAAAGCACCAATCATTAACTCTACATATTATTTTATCTTTTCTTTTCCTTCTCTGTTCTTTTTATTTTCATTTCTCTCATTATTATTATTATTATTATTATTATTATTCGCCCTCTTTACATTATTATTATCATTATCATTATTATTATTGTTTTTGTTCACCATCTCTACATCATATTCTTTTCTTCCTCCTCCTCCTCATCATCCTTTATGTTTTTTATCATTAGTAGTAGGAGTAGTAGTAGTCACCTTCTCTCCGTCATTATTATTATTATTGCTGTTGTGGTTCCCCATCTCCATATCTCATTCATCTTCTCTTTCTCCGACTATTCTTCTCTTTCTACATCATCATCATCATCCTCTTATTATTATTAGCCCTCCTTCCATCATCATTATGGCTGTGGTTGTTCCCCATCTCCATATCTCATTCATCTTCTCTTTCTCCGTCTATTCTTCTCTTTCTACATCATCATCTTTATCCTCTTATTATTATTAGCTCTCCCTCCATCATCATTATGGCTGTGGTTGTTCCCCATCTCTGTACCTAGTTCACCTTCCCCTTCTCCGTCTATTATTATTATTAATTATTATTATTTCACCTATTTTCTGTACAAATAAATTCACCAGAGGATTAGGGGTTTTGCCGACTACCAAAAAACTGACCAGCTGATCTCTAAGTCACCGAGTTTATTAAATAAAAAGGTTACATTTTCCCTAGCAGCCTTTGCAGGAAGATCATTGGCAGGGTGGTCAATAACCATTCATTAATTATTCACAAACTCCAAATATATGTATCCATTGAATAATAGACAAATAGAAAGCTAGGGGGGTCTTCAGGGCGCAATGATATTAGTCCATGGGTATTTAGAGAGAGAGAAAGAGAAGATATCATATCTTCTAACTCTGACTATTTCTTAATAAGCAAGAATTTAAAATGAAGTACCGGCTCTTATTGGTCTAGTGGGTAGAGTGTTCGCCAATGGTCTGGGAGACCAGGGTTCAATCCCAGGTCGAGTCATACCAAAGACTTTAAAAATGGTACTTGATACCTTCTTGCTTAACGCTCAGCAATATAAGGTATGTATCAAGGGTAAAGTGGAGCAATCTAGGGAAAGGAGTAGCGCCCTCCCCTACACCTCGGTGTTGTAGCCATTGAAAAGGAAGCCTTCTGGTCGCCCTCAACTACAGTCGCCAACTTTACTTTACTATATATATATATATATATATATATAGAGAGAGAGAGAGAGGGGGGGAGGTGCAGTCAGTGTAATGGTTATTTTCGTTGGAAATAGAATCGGCAATCCAGGTTAAAATCCTGGACAAGACTTTTTGTGTTTCACTTCAAACTAATGCCCTTTAGAAAGGTGTGAATCTATATGTTCTCCCTGTCAAAGGCATTGAGTATACAGTAGAGTTCTCAAGTTAAATTCAAACTAACACTACTTCACTGGAAAATTGACGATATACCACATCCTACTCCTGACCCAGGTATTACATAAATATCTATATCAGTTTGTCGTTTATACAGCCGAGTCAATGCAAGCATAAGGACATCATTCTCGGGCAAATCAAGAAAGTGGTGTTTCCCAGATCCCAATGGCGGGATAGACACTTACGTCTCAAAAATCACATGCATTTATTTCTGGATGTTACATTTTCTTATTTGAACCGGTGCCATAAAAAACAGATGGGGTGGCTTAGCTCAGTCGATGAAAGAAAAGAGACACCATTTTATTCCTAATCCGTTACCTCTCTCCTCCTTAGTAATGGGCATTTTCATTTGTCTCAATCTACTCAACTTCAACCCTTGAGTCTCGATCCCAAATAGCTCGAATTCCTATCTCTCAAAATCTCAGGTGACTGCCAATAGCCAATGAACGATTTCTTGGCAATTGTGAACCCTAACTCGTCATCTCTCAATAATACTTTTGCTAATGTCCGACACATCCATCACCTAGAATGTCGCGGATGGTGTTCGTGGGCATTATGTCAAAGATGGCAAGAAGTATGTAGCACAGAGAAAGAATTAAACTTGTTAACATTATTCTATCAGAGACCCCAGTCGGGTGGGGAACTACTGAATACACAGACTGCATCTCTACAAAAAAGTAAGACTCTCCAAATAAATGTCCTGAATAGGACACTAAACAATCTGATAGTGAGGCTCCAGTAATGCTGGAGCTTTGTGGAATCCAGAGTACCTTTTAATCGCCTTTGATCCCAGGTCCGCTCTAACCCAGATTGGTAGCAACTGATAGGTTCCAATCTATAAGTCAAATAGAACTGTTTGACATTTAAACTAAGAGCTAACAAATGACTTATACTAAATTGAATTGCTTGAAATAGAACTGCTTGAAATTCAACTGTATTTAAAAAATGACTCATGTTTAATTGAATTGTTAGTGGTACATAGCAATACTGAGACCCATCAAACTTTCTTTACAAAGGCTAAATTGAATTGTTTGAAATAGAACTGTTTCATTATTTAACAAATGACAGCTGTTTAAATGAATTGTTAGTGATATATAACAACACCATTTAACTGTGTGCAAAAGAGTGAGCTCTGGCTCGTTTAAAAATATTATCAACAAAATGTGTTTAAAAATCATATATATATATAGATAGATCTAAAGATGATTTGGCATTAAAAGCCAAAGTGGTTAAAAATCACATCTATATATGCGTGTGTGTGTGTGTGTGTGTGTGTGTGTGTGTGTGTGTGTGTGTGTGTGTGTGTAAAGAGGGTTTGGCATTAAATAAACTACAAATGTTGATATGCCATAAAACCCAACCAAACTAAATCATATATATCTAATCTATATGTATAAAGAAGATTTGCCATTAAATAACCTACAATGGTTGATATGCCATGAAACCAAACCAAACCATATCATATATATTTAATATATATATAAAAAGGATTTGGCATTAAATAACCCATAATGATTGATATACCTTAAAATCCAACCAAATCAATTCCTATTTATTTAATATATATGTATAAAGAGGAGTTGGCATTAAATAACCGACAAGGGTTGATATGCCATAAAACACAACCAAATCAAAACATATAAACCTAATATATATGTATAAAGGGGATTTGGCATTAAATAACGCTCAATGGTTGATATGCGATAAACCCCAACCAAACCATACCGTATATATTTAATATATGTCTATAAAGAGGATCTGGCATTAAATAACCCACGACGGTTGATGTGCGATAAAACCAAACCAAACCAAACTAGTTTGACAGACGAGTTATATCATGCAAAGTGTCTAGATAAACACTCATTAATAAGCAAATCACTGCGACTCTTTCATAAAAAAATCAATTTTCCTTTTGACCAATGATACCAATGATTTTCTTTTCGAGTTTCAGATGGGATGCTATCTTCTCTGGAGATAACTTGACTAAATCTGCAACGGATGCAGGTCTTGTTACCAGGTTTGTTGACGATCGTTAAACTGACTCGGTACCCATCACTTTCGAATATATTTCTTTATTTTGCTTATTGCACTTAAAACGCCCGGTGCCCTAGACCTTTAAACAGTCTCTCTACTCCACCAGATTGGTTCATGAATATTATGTATATATATATATGTGTGTATAAAAATGGATTTGGCTTTAAATAACCTACAATGGTTGATATGCCATGAAACCAAACCAAACCATATCATATATATTTAATATATATATAAAAAGGATTTGGCATTAAATAACCTACAGTGGTTGATATGCCATAAAACCCAACCAAACTAAATCCTATATATTTTATATATATGTATAAAAATGATTTGCCGTTAAATATTGCCCCGTCGGCTGGGGCTCTAGAATACACCGGCTGCATCTCTCCAGAGGGGCAACCCCCCCCCCAAGAGTGTTCTAGACATATGACACTAAACAATCTGATGGTGAGGCTGTAGAAATGGTATAGCTTTGGAGAATGCGGAGTACCCCTTCATTGCCATTACTGCCAGGTTCACTCTGGCCCGGAGTGGTAGCACCTGATAGGGCCCTATCTATGGGTTGAATAGAACTAAACTGCATACTTATGCTAAACTGAATTGTTTTAATTAGAACTGTTTGACTAAACTGAATAGCTTGAAATGTTTTTGATAATTAAACTGTGTATCTTTATCATTAAGGGTTTTCGGACTATTGTCTTCATCTTTATTGTTATTTCCACAACGTTTCGGTCGATATGTCCCCCGGTCTTCTTCTTTAACACCTGAAGTAGGCCGGAGGACATATAGGTCGAAACGTTGTGGAAATAACAATAAAGATGAAGACAATAGTCCGAAAACTCTTAATGATAAAAATCCTCAAGCTTTGTCTCAGAAATTTAGACAACTTAAACTGCATACTTATGCCAAACTAAATTGCTTTAAATGGAACTGTTTTTGACATTGAAGCTGTTTTTGGACTAAATTGAATTGTTTAATATAGAAGTGTTTTGACATTAAACTGTCTGTAAACAAAGTCTATACTAATACTAAACTGAATTGTATGAATTAGAACTGTTTGAATAAACTGAATAGCTTGAAATAGAAATGTTTTTGAGAATTAAACTGTGTACTCATGCTAAACTGAATTGTTTTAAATAGAACAGATTATTTGTATAAAGATGGATTTGGCGTTAAATAACCGACAAAGGTTGATATACCATAAAACCCAACCAACCAACCAACCTTGGCATTAAATAAGCAACAAGGGTTGATCTGCCATAAAAACCCAACCAAACCAATCACTGTATATGTATGTATTTAAGCAAAAAACAAATTTTCTGAATTCATAATTTCATTCTGAAAGAATGATTGCCTTACCATGACCAAATAACCCGGTCTGTCCTACTCATTGTTGAAAGGAAAACAAATTCAGTCTTTTTCAAGTGTATCAATGCAAAGACAAACGCAAAAAGTCTCGTCCAGGATTTGAACACGTGTCGCTGATTTCATTTGTAATGACGATAATTGACAGCTGAGGCGTTCATCGTTCCTCGATAAGAATTCGAAAATAAAACTTAAAATCAAAATTTTATGGAAAATTTGTATATAAGAAAATTTGTATATTTTGAAAATGTTGTATATATTTGTATATATTTGTACATCTGTATATATTGAAAAAGTTTGTATATATTGAAAAAGTTTGTATATATTTGTATATTCTGAAAATATGTGTATCGAAAATAGAACTTTGTATCAAAATTTCCATTTTTTTACAGTGACATAAGGCTTCACGTTTTGATGTTCCGAAGCGGTTACCGATCAAAGTGCTCGGTGTGATATTGCTTAACTTCGACTGTCAGATGAGATATGATGTTTTTCGTTTTGTTTTGTTTTTGTTTTTGTTTTGTTTTTTGTTGGGATTTGTTTGTTTTGTTTTGTTTTGTTTTTTTGGCGGGCGGGGGGTTACTGCATAACCGTTTATATTGATTATTGTGAGGGAGGCGATAAGGAATATGGTGGTGGCGGCGATGAAGACGCTAAGGGCAGCGGTGGCGATGGGTGATGGTAGTTGCGGAAATCCAAGTTCTAATCTTGGTGCTAACACAGGTAATACAATAACTGACTGTGATCAGGGGTTCCAGAAAAAAAAGACGGTGCAATGACCATTTTGTGGTCAGGGATTTGGTTCGTAGAAAAATATATAATGAAAAATATCAGCAAGTCGGCGAACGAAAAAAAACAGGAATACATCTTAGAATATACAAACATCTCTCTCTCTCTCTCTCTCTGCGTGTATCTATCTATCGATCTTACTCTACCTTGATCTCTCCTCCTTTTTACTCTTCTTTTCTCTTCCTCTAGCTGTTTCTCTCTCTCTCTCTCTCTCTCTCTCTCTCTCTCTCTCTCTCTCTTTAGCTTCCTTTCTTTCCTCACTTTATATTAATCGTTCTCTCTCTTTCTCTCTCTCTCTCTCTCTCTCTTTAGCTTCCTTTCTTTCCTCACTTTATATTAATCGTTCTCTCTCTCTCTCTTTCTCTCTCTCTCACTTTCTCCTTCCCTTTCTTTCTTTCTTTCTTTCTTATTCCGCCGTTTTTATCGCTCGTTTTCTCTATGATATACTCTCTTTCTTTTCTCTCTGTTTCTCTCTTCATTTCCATTTGTTTCCTTCTTTAGTTATGTGTCTATCTGTCTGTCTCACAAACACATTCTTTCTCTCTCTCTCTCTCTCTCTCTCACTCACTCACTCACACACACACACACACACACACACGCAGACAAGTACGCGAACACACACACGCACATACACACATTCCGGCTTTTTCATCAATCTATTTCTCTCTCACTTCATCTCACTTTTTCCCTATCACTCAAGCTCTTTCTTTCGTTATTTCTTTTTATTTCTTCCTTTATTTGTCTCTGTCTTTCTCTGTCTGCCAATCTCTCATTCTCTCTCTCTCTTCCTCTCACTCTCTCTCTCTTTCTCTTCCAACGCTTTTGGCGCTCTCTTTCTCTCTCATCTCTCATATTCCTCTCCCCTTCGCCCTCTCTTTCTGTTTATTTCCTTATATCTGTCCCACATCTCCCTCAGTGTCTCTGCTTTTCTCTACCCCCCCTCTCTCTCTCTCTCTTGTTTATCTTATCGCTCCCTTTCTCTTTGATCCCCTTACTCTTTTTTTCTGCTTCTCAATTTCTGTCTCACTTTCTCCTTGTTTTCTACCTTACCCTTTATCTTTTCTCTATTCTCTTTTCTCTTTTACATCCTCCATTCTCAACTTCTGTTTTGTCTGTTTTGGGCGTTTTTTATCTTCCTTATCTCCTCTCTCGTATTCTCTCTCTTTTCCTTTTCTCTCCCATCTCTCTCTCTCTCTCTCTCTCTCTCTTGCCCTCTCTCTCTCTCTTGCTCTCTCTCTCTTCCGACCGTTTTTATCATCTCCTCTCTATTTTTTTCTCTCACAGTTTCTCTTTATTCATTTCTTTATTCTTGTCTGTCTGTCTGTCTGTCTGTCTCTCTCTCTCTCTCTCTCTCTCTCTCTCTCTTTCCATCGTTTTTATCGTTTTTATCATCTCCTCTCTTTTTTCACTCTTTCAGTTTCTCTTTATTCATTTCTTTATTCTTGTCTGTCTGTCTGTCTGCCTCTCTCTCTCTCTCTCTCTCTCTCTCTCTCTCTCTCTCTCTCTCTCTATCAAGCTAGCTAGCTACCTAGCAACCGTCTTTATTATTTTTATCATTTCCTCTCTTTTTTCTCTCTAAGAGGTTAGGGAATTGCGTCCATGACGAATTAAAATAATTACTTTTTTTTAGTTGTTCCTCAAGAGTTTCTTTTCTTTTTTCTTGTTTTTGAACAAAGTTATAGTATTCATATCAAATACAAATAATTGGCACACGGTTGTATAGTTTCAAGTATTTCTATCAGTCATGAATAAAGTGAGACGCTGCCGATTCGTGTTCAATCGCCCGTGGACAGAATTAGCTGGCCTCCAGATGATATAAATAGAGTAATAAAAAGGACAAATAGTCGGTCGAACTTTAGCGAGAGAAAGACTTTCAGTAATAGCTTGGACGGCAGTGTTACGGATAGTAACAATCTTTGTTTGTCTTTTTTCTGTTTATATGTTATTTCGGTTAAATAAAATATTTATTCTTTTGTTAAGTTGTTAATCAATTCTTTTCTCATTTTATGCAAATGAGCGTTACAAAATTATCTAATACAAATTATTAAATGGTTTCAAGTAATTATTTCTTTTTTGATAATCGTCATTTGTTTGCACATAGTTATATGGTTTCAAGTAACTAATAATGTGTTGTACTCCCTACATAATGGACTCACCCTCCTCCGTAAATACACGTCAATAGAGCGTTGACCGGAGTTCACCAGAGTCGATCCAGACCCACGTGACACAATCAGGTGTAATACGACTTGCGTAGCGGACAATAGTCGCTACCTTGACTGGACTCTCAGTTTCGTACAAACTAACTACAATCTAATTCAGTTCACTTGTATCTTGTTTCTGTTACTTGAATATATATTTTTTTCTATCAACCTTTTTGTGTTCCCCATGTCTTTCTTTTGCCAGCATCACGGCATAATGATAATCCTTCTTCATCATCATCATCATCATCATCTCATGCTGCTAACACAGGTATCCCTTACCCTCTCTCGCCACTTGTCTCTATCGTCCATCGCTCCCGGCAGGTCTTTATCAGCACAGAGCTGTTGTATGTGGATTCTAGCTGGTCGTCCTACTTTTGCTTGTCCATGTAAAGGGGTCCGCAGAAGCGCATCACTTATGAACTTCTTCCTACTACTCCAGAAAAGTTCCGCATGTCTAGTTCGTCAAATTTTAATAGTTTTCGCGATGGGTTGTAAGTGACCGTACAGCTGCTATTTTCTGGGGTTTTGCCTCCAGGACTTGTTCAATACAGCTCACAGCATTTTTGTGTAATTGCCGTCAAATTTTTCTCCATACGTTTACTTGGCATCCATGTAGTGCTTCCCTATTGCAGTATCAACACGACCGCTGATTGGAAAAAAACGGCGTTTTATTTTATCGGTTAGGTCTGACTTCCATATGACCGATAGCTAATCGATAGCTGTCCATGCCTTTGGTAGTCGCGTGTTGATGTCTTTCTCATTTGATGAGATACTGTATCCGAAGTAGGTGAACTTGTCCACGAGTCGCCGAAAACTACCATTTAGTGTAGAGATGTCACCTCTTCGACTAAAGCGCATGTATTCCGTCTTGTGAGCATTGACATGGAGGCTTATGCCACCAGATGCTCGTTCCATACTATGTAGCAGGGTTTCGGCTTGGAAAGGTGTATTTGCCAGAAGTGCTATGTAGTCCGCGTTCGTAATTGTTTGTGCGGGGTATTTTCTTTCCTTTGCCAGCTTGAAACCGTTATCTTTCATTATATCAATAGACGTTCTAAGCACGTACTCTAGACAGATGATAAAGAGATATGGGGTTAATGTGTCTAGACAGATGATAAAGAGATATGGGGTTAATGTGTCTCCTGCTACAATGTCGAAGTAGTCTGCGTCTTCATCCGGGAAACGGACTTTTATTTTTGTGTTTCTATATAGCATCATTATGGCTGCGACAGTTTCTTAGGAGGAAGCCATAGACGAGTAGTATATGCTCCATCTTCCTTCTGTGTTTGGAGTCCAAGGCCTTGGCGAAGTCGACAAATAATATTGTTGCGTCAAGGTACACCTTCAAGAATTTGATGGATAGTCAAAATTTGTGACGTCGTTGATCTATTCCTCCGAAAGCCATTTTGGTTCTTCCTAAGTATGTTCTCAATTTTGGGTTCTATGCGGTTGCGTAGTAGAGCATTGTATATCTTGGCTGTTATGAATGTAAGTGTTATACCTCGGTAGGTCTTGGCTAATCCGATGTTTCCCTTTTTAGGAAAGAGGGGGATACATCCTTTGTCCATCCGTCTATTGTGTTTTGATTATATACGGCATTACAGTGTCGGAACAGTATGTCGTTGAATTCCCTAGTCTTTCATATTTCTGGGGGTATTTCATCAAGCCCTGATGCTTTTCTATTTTTAATTTCTTTAGTACCGAGTCGAGTTCTTGCGTAAATTGTCCTAATTTGATGTCGAATTGTTCATTAATAATTCTCGTGGTTGTTTCATGTGTAACTTTCGGAGGGTTTCCGAGTAAATTCTCGAAATGTTGTTTCCACGGGTGTATTCCTTCTTCTTGGCTGGTAGCGTTCAGGTTAGCTTTGGCAGTGCTCTTTCTTCTGCTCACTTCGTTTACTGTCTGCCATGCTATCCTAGATTGTCTATCTTCAACCGAGTCTCTAATCTTATTGATCTGATTTTGTATATATTCTGTTTGTTCTTTTTTGTATATGTTAACAAATTTATTTTGTGCCTTCTTAAGTTTCAGAGCATTGATATTGGATGGGTTTCTCCTATCGCATTTTGTAGTGGTTTTCACGTCTGCACGCTTTTTTGTAACTGCTAATGTCTCCCATGGGACTCTAGGTTTAGTTAGCATACATTCTGCTGCCGCTTCAAAGTGGGCATTGACGAAATTCTCATATTCGTCATTTGGAGTAGGTGTTTCTGTCTTATCTCAGTTGTATCTTTACTGTGACAATTCGGTTTTCGGAGGACACACCCTCGAAATAGGAATATGCCACGCTATTCAATGCGCTATTATTCCATTTCTTATTTAAAAAGACGTAGCCTCTCTGTGCTTTAGTATTATTTGCGAAGTTGTAGGTCCTTAGTTTTCTCTTTCTTTTCTGAAATTTAGCGTTTAGAAATTTTAATCTATTTTCTAGCGTGAAATATGTTAGATGTTTCCCATGTACATTTGACGAGTTGTGTAAGCTGAATTTGTGGTTTACGTTTTTACCAATTTGGACATTCATGTCTCCACCGATGACGAGAACGTTGTGTTTGGGAATGCTGCGAACAAGGGATGATAGCTCGTTATAGAAGGCGATGAGGTTCATTTCTTTACTATTATTAGTAGGTCTGTAGCAGGAAATGATTTTGCGCAGGGATTGCCATTAAAAGTAGCAACTATCATCCCCGGTTGTATTTTCGCGATGATATTTAATGATTTTGGGCCCGTGGTCTGAGAAGCATACCTACGTCTATCGCGGCGTTGACTGAGTTTTTCTTGCAGATGCAGAGAGTGACCTTATTTACCAACCCCTCCGCTCGGGCAGGATATGACACAAGGTCAGTTTTTAAGCGGAGTTTAACAGGTTTGAATTCAGGGTTTTCCTTCTCCTAGACTGGTTGCCTCACCAAGGTTGAAGAACCCAGTCTGTCCTACTATTTACTCATAGCTGGAGGGAGAATAATTGGATTCATACCTTTCCCAAGGGTATTAGTGCTATGTGAAATGGATTCATTCTCGTCCAGGATTTGAACTCGTGTCGCCGTGTCCATTTCCTACGACGATAACCATTACACTACGGGCACCTCCAAATGCAGAGAGTGACGTCCATCCAGATATATTTAATATCTTCGCTATGAATGTATCTGTGTCCTTAAATGCATCTTATGTCTATGTTATGATCTATCGCCGACGCTGTCAGCTCCGGTAGTTGGCCTATTCAAATGTTTGGACCTTAGGTGACACTAGAATGGACGAATAGGGTTAAAAAAAATTAAAGCTGCTACCATATGCAAGGCAAATCCACTCTTCAGACCACCGTAGAATCGACTGACTTGAAATTAGGAACACCGAAAGCAAAGCAAATCCTTTCTACCTTTGGCAGAGGTCAACTGACTGACATTTTTTGTCTTTTACTATATTGTCATTTTAAAATGCATGAATGAAAGATGTTATTTTTTGTAAAATCACTGCTGCATATTATCTGGGTTTTAAATGCCAAAATACAAATATTGTAATTTCAAGTAACATTTGAACCATTTACCAAAAGTAAGTAAAGGTGGCGACCGTCGTCGAGGGTGACCCAAAGGCTCCCTTTTCGATAGCTACTGCACCAAGGTGTAGGAGAAGGCCATACTCCTTTCCCTGGATTGCTCCACTACCCTTGATCCTTACCTTATAATTCTAAGTGCTAAGCAAGATACATCAAGTACAATTTTTTATAAAAAATGATAATCCTTCGTAAACAATTATAGATTAAGTCATCATCACCATCTTGTCGTGCCATCAGCACGGATATCTCTGCCTCTCTCTTTCCACCCCTCCCTATCGTTCATCGCTTCCGGTAGATCCCCAGGGCTACATCCCGTATCCTCATAGAGCTGCTGTATGTAGGTTCGAGCTGGCCGCTCTGCTTTTACACGGCCATGTGAAGGGGTCCATTGGAGTACATCACTTATGAGCTCATCCCTATCTCTCCAGCAGTGTCCTGCATGTCTGGCACGTCTAACTTGGATAGTTTTCGTGATGGGTGGTAGGTGGCCATATAGTTGGTGCTTTGTGGGGTGTTGCCTCCAGGACTTATTCAATATTGCTCGCAGCATTCTTGTGTAGTTGCCGTCAAGCTTTTTCTCCAGCCGTTTAGTTAGCGTCTATTTAGTGCATCCATATGGCAGTATCGACATGATCGCTGCTTGGAAGAAACTGCGTTTCATCTTATCGGTCAGGTGTGACTTCTATATGACCGATAAGCTATTGATAGCTGTCCATGCC
>CAUZXS010002286.1:65000-130000 GCA_963585895.1 Sepioteuthis lessoniana
TGGACGTGGCTAGATAGATCGCCCTCTGCCAAAGTAGGTTCCTACTTGGACAGAGTGTTAGTGAGAAGAGCTGACATTGATTTTATTAGTTGTCCCACGTTCCACTTGATAGGGTGGACTGTCCATAAACTCATTCGAGTCAGTCTGCGGTTAGCAAATAGGCCTAGTCTAGCCGGCTACTGGAAGTTCAATACCTCCTTACTGGAGATACGGGACTTCCGGGATCGGCTAGAATCCCTAATTCAGCGGGCGTTAGTGGGGGCGGTTACCGGGAATAGGTGGTGGGTTTCTCTTAAGCATAGGATTAGAGATTTCGCCACCAAATACGGTCGACAGCTCAACTTAGATAGGACCGCGGAGGCGAAATCTATAGATGATAGACTCTCCCGGGCGGTGGCTGGGGGGACTCCCTAGGTGTAGAGCTAGCTAGGAGGGACCTTGAGCGTGAGAGTAGCGAGCGCTACAAGGGATCAGTAGTTAGATCTAGGCTAAAAAGAGTTCTCAACGAAGCTGTAAAATCGAACTCGACTGCGCGTGAAGAAGAAGTGCGAAGGTTCCCCGATCGGTACATCGTATCTGTCAAGACCCCGGACGGGCGTCTGCTGCGATCGGGTCGTGAGATACGTGACGCCTTTTGGGTGCACTTTCGGGATCGCTTTGCCCGCTGCACTGATCTCCCGCTCCGGGAGTTTCGTAGCTATCTCGCCGACTTCCCCCGCCTTGGGGCGGCTGAAGCGGCTAGCTGCGAAGGTGTGGTTACTGAATGCGAAGTCCGTTACGCGTTGAAGCAGGTCGGCCTCAACAAGTCGCCGGGACTAGATGGTTTGCCCTACGAAGTGTACTTGAGGATGTCGCACATGTTTGTACCTATTCTGACGGATATGTTCAACCATTGGTTCGCCCAGGGAGCCATCCCTGGTAGCGTTACCAAGGGCGTGATCACATTGCTGAAGAAAGGTGGCAGGCATGTTTGGGAGGGTTTAGATGATTACAGGCCCATAACTCTGCTTAACACAGAGTTAAAGATTTTGGCCCGGGTCTTAGCGAATCGTTTACAGCTTGTCATTAGCGATCTGATCGGCCCCGAGCAGACCTTTGCTGTGAAGGGAAGATCGATCCAGGACAACCTGCACTTGATTCGCGAGGTCCTAGAGGGGATAAAAGACGACACCGAATCCGCGCTGATCAGTTTAGATCAGTCCAAGGCCTTCGATAGGATTGACCATCGGTTCTTGGCGTCTGTTTTGGAGACTGCCGGATTCAAACCGGAGTTCCGCAGATGGATTAGCATGATGTACCACAACCCTCAGGCAGTGGTGCAGGTGAACTGAAGAAGTTCGGGGGTGATCGCGATCGAGCTTTCGGTCCGGCAAAGCTGCCCTCTGTCTCCTCTTCTCTATGTCCTCGCGTTGGAGCCCCTCCTGCGCAGGCTTAGGGATGAGGGGACAAGTCCGACACTGCGCGGTATTCCATTCGTTGGCCGCCTTGCGGCCAGGGTTTCCGCGTTCGCTGATGACGTCACAGTCTTTGTATCCCGCTGCCAGGATATAGAGGCTGTGAAAGAGGCGGTTGTCGAGTATGTGCGGATTGCAGGGGCCAAGGTCAATTTTGACAAAAGCGAAGGTTTGCGGCTCGGTGCTTGGAGGGGTAGCAATACTCTTCCGGGGCCCTTCCGCTGGAGTGACAGACCCATCCGCATCCTCGGGGTGTGGTTTGGGCCCGACCTCCAACTGGAGCGAAATTGGTCGGAAGTACATGCTAAGGTGAATGCTCAGGTTGTCCTTAAAGGGCAGGGCGGAGGCGTGCGCCGCGTACGTCTTCCCCTTGATCCTTTACCGATTGGCTGTACTTCCTCTGCCTAAGGCACTTCGGTTGGCACTGCAACGATCCCTCTCCAGATTGCTCTGGGGAGGTGCAAGGCCGATGGTCCGTAGGCAGGTCTGTATCCAACGTACTCGCAACGGGGGTCTGGGTATGCCTGATCTGGAGAGCCACTGGCTTGCTGAAAGACTTGCATATCTGGGCCGTGTCTTGACGGGGGACTCAGTGTGGAGACGAAAGGCGAGTCGGACTTTTCCTCGCCTCAACTCAGACCCAAAGGCTGAAGGTCGATGTAGGCCTTTGTGCGAAGCACTGTTTGTCCGCGAGTGCCGAAAGGCCCTTCGTAACCTTCTTGGGTCCAGTGACCTTTCATGGCCTCGGAAGGAACTGTATCGGGAGCTAGTGGTGGGTTCCGCTTCTGATCCTCTCAGCGAGCGGCGCGGCTGGACGGCGGAGGAGATCCGCTCTCACTGGAATTGGGCGCCAGGATCGAGCTTCTTGAACAACTCCGAGTTCTCGCTCACCTGGCGACTTGTACGGCATGCGTTGCCCCTTCGCGACTTGAACTACAAAGCGGGCCTGGCAGACATGCCTGATTGCCCTCGCTGCAGCAGTGGGTTGGAAGAAACGGCTGAGCACGCTTTCTACTACTGCGAGCGAGTCCGCCCGTTTTAGGATCACGTCGGGGAGTGGACGGCTCGCATCGAACCCAAAAAGCTTGTGCTGCTCGACGTTGGTTACGTCGTAGACAACGTTCTTCCTCCGTTTCATGGTGAGAAGCGTGTGGTGTTTCTCACGATCCTAGCTGTAGCCCGAATGGTGATTTGGACGACGCGAAACAAGGGATTGTATGACGATGCAAACTTTTCTCATCGTGATCTGGTTTTGTATTTTCGGCATCAGCTGAGGGTCAAAATCAGATGCGATAGAAAACGCTTGGATCGCATAACATTCAGCAAAAGGTGGGTGACTGCAGCGAGCCTGGTCGTACGAAAGGGAGCAATGTTGGAGTCATCCTTCCCTCCTCTGCCGGCCCATGGCGTCTACGGTACGGGTCCTTAGGGACCCCATCCCTGGTAAGTAGAATTGTTTTTCCCCCTTGTAACCTAGTTAGCAGTATGTTGTGTGTCATTGTCCCCGTCATCTAGTCGTTAGTTTCTCAAGATCTTCCCCATCCCTATTATTTTTGTACCTCAACCCGAATCCCAGCCCGCTTTTATTGAAGATCTTGAACATTTATATGTAAAAAATCATATTATCTGCTTCTATCGACCCATACCGCACCCGACCCTTTATTTCTTTTATCTCTGTAGATTAGGATTCCCACCCCACCAAGGGTAGGTCCGGCTTGTTTCCGGCTTCTTTCGACCCGGAAAACAGTCGGCCTCCAAATCTTATAGACAGTATGGGATGGGAGGGAAACCAAATGGGGAATTTTTCCTTGTTTTCTTTCTTGTATATATATTTTTCGGGGTTTTTTCTCCCATTCCCATCACTTCACTGTACATAAATCATATTTTGTAAATAAAAATCATATACCACTTACGGGTTTTAAGTAGGCTTTATCATAGAGCAAATGTGGTATTTTGGTATCTGCTGCGCACATGATGAAGGATGAATGGTTATATATTGTACTGTTAAATGGGTCGGTGAATGTGGCTAGCTAGGCTCCCTTTAGAATACATAGAAAAGCAAGACCGCTCCCTTCCCCTCCCCAAAAACCTTAAGGCCTTGTGCCTTCTTTGTATTTATTTACAAAGAAATAAAATAAAGATATAGTCCAACGATAGTATTGGCTTCCGTTATTACGGTAGCAAGTAAGGTGATCTAGTGCGATCTCCAGTCTCCAACGCTCTAATACTATTCCTATAAGAAGCTGCTCTTCACCTTCTAGTCTGCCCTGGTATTAGTAGCTCCTGCTATATATGGCAGATGGACTAGTTCATTGTGTGGAGAAAGGTGGGTGATATCCAACAATATATACAAAATCTAATCAAAAAGATTAGAGACTCAGTTGAAGATAGACAATCTAGGATAGCTATTAGACAGTAAATGAAATGAGCCGAAGGAAGAGCACAGCCGAAGCTAAACTGAAAGATACCGACTAAGAAGAACGAATACAACTATGGAAACAACATTTCGAGATTTTACTCGGAAAACCTCCGAAAGTTACACATGAAACAACCACGAGAATTATTAGTAATCAATAAGACATCGAACTAGGGCAGTTTATGCAAGATGAACTCGACTTGATATTAAGAAAATTTAAAAATACAAAAGCAGCAGGGCTTGATGAAATACCCCCAGAAATATGAAAGACTAGGGAATTCGGCGATATACTGCTCCGACACTGTAATGCCGTATAAAATCAAAACACAATAGACGGATGGACAAATGGATGTATCCTCCCCTTCCCTAAAAAGGGCAACATCGGATTAGCCAAGACCTACCGAGGTATAACACTTACATCCATAATGGCCAAGATATACAATGCTCAACTATGCAACCGCATAGAACCCAAAATTAAGAACGTACTTGGGAAGAACCAAAATGTCTTTCAGTGGAATAGATCAATGACGTCACAAATTTTGACTATCCATCGAATTCTCGAAGATGTACGTACAAAAAACCTTGACGCAACAATATTATTTGTCGACTACGCCAAGGCCTTTGACTCCAAACACAGAGGGAAGATGGAGCAAATACTACTCTTCTATGGCCTACCCAAGGAAACCGTCGCTGCCATAATGATGCTATAGCGGTTTTGAAGACAACACAGGTGAGGTGAAAAGGTTATTGTTTAACGCTATATTTTTTTAAGGCACACAAAAATGAATTACGAGACTTTTCTTTAACAACACACAACAGCGAAAGTTTTTATTTGCAGCTTTGAGGAGGTTTGTTCTTGGTGCTGCAAGACTCGTGGTGTTTAGGCTTGCTGGATGTTGAGACGAAATGGCTTAGCGGGATGCTGGAAATGGCAGCGTGTCGTTGGGTGTGTGAGGGAAGTATTCAAAGTCACAGTGTAGTTTTGTGTCGAGAGCGGAGTGGCGCTCGGATCGACATAGTAAATTTTTGTGGTGCTTGTGGAAGGCATGCTAAACGTATCTAATTCCTATTCAACTGGGATTCCTTGGTCTAAAATATTAGACGCAAAGAATCCATAAATTAGAAGGTTTCCTCGCTGTGCTGCTGCTAGGGTTAAAGCCACAGTGATATGTCCACACAGGGTGGCTTGTTTAGCTATGAGGCATCGCTAAGCAGGGGCGACCAGAGACACGTCCGTGCTGGTCGCCGTCTCAAGCCGAAGAGAGGGTGTTTGGCCGCTCACCCGTTTTGCTAGCCGGAAATGAAGGTCCAGGCTGAATGGGATAAGTCATCCTGATTGGGTGAAATTCAGTGTTGAATTAAATAGCGCGCCAAAACAAAATACGAGATTTTCCTCTTCTCTACAATGCTATATAGAAAATTAACAGTAAAAGTCCGTTTCCCAGATGAAGACACAGACTATAAGGATATTGTGGTAGGTGTACTGCAAGGAGACAAATTAGCTCCATACCTCTTTATCATCTGTCTAGACTACGTGCTTAGAACGTCTATTGATATAATGGAAGATAACGGTTTCAAGCTGGCAAAGGAAAGAAGAAGAAAGTACCCCGCACTAACACTTACGGACGCGGACTACACCGATGACATAGCACTTCTGGCAAATACACCTGCCCAAGCCGAAACCCTAGTGCATAGTCTGGAACGAGCAGCTGCAGGCATAGGCCTCCATGTCAACGTACACAAGACGGAATATATGTACTTTAATCAAAGAGCTAACATCTCCACACTAAACGGTTGCTCTCTGAAACTAGTAGACAAGTTCACCTACCTAGGAAGCAGTAACTCATCAACTGAGACAGACATCAACATTCGACTTGCAAAGACATCGATAGGCAATCGGTCATATGTACGCGGTGCCTTCAATAAGTTTCCACACTTTTTTTGTACAGACATTTAAAATTGGCGTAGACTCTTCAAAATTCAGTATGTTATTGCTATACATGTTATGAGATGACAGACCAATTTCAGCTTCAAATAAACAACTACAATAGGAATTGGAATACACCCTACTAAAGCCTGATTGTCACAGCTGGTGAATTTCAAAAATGCAATCTGGACGTGAAGACACTTTAGAAGAACAATATGCAATAAAATTCTGTTTTAAACTTGGAAAAAATGCCACAGAAACGTATGGAATGCTTCAGACTGCTTTTGCAGCATCTTGCATGACTCAAGCATCAGTTTTTGAGTGGCATAAGAGATTCAATGAAGGCAGGGAATCTGTGAGGGATGATGATGATAGGTGTGGGAGGAGCAAGAAAGTCAATACACCAGAGTTGATTGGCCAAAGGGTTAGGATTAGGGTTAGGGTTTCTATGTTGAGGTTTTAAGGGAGTTCAGGAAGAGATTCCGTCAGAGGAGGCCAGCACTCTTCAAATCGGGTCAATGGCATTTCCACTAGGACAATGCACCAGTCCACAACTCCATCCTTGTCACAGACTATTTGACCAAGATGGGCATCAAGACAGTTCCTCACCCTCTCTATAGTCTAGACCTTGCTCCCTGTGACTTTTGGTTATTCCTTAAGCTCAGAGGCTGTCGTTATGAGACAATTGAGGAGATGAAAGAGGCTGTGACGAAGGTCATTGACACGCTCACACAAGACGACTTCAATTGGGCCTTCCAGAAGTTGTTGGAACGGTACAACAAGTGCATAGCAGCCGGAGGAGATTACTTGGAAGGGGACTAGAGTTTCATGTGTATGCTATCAATAAAAGTGCCCATACGAAAAAAGACTGAAAACTTATTTAATGAGTCTCGTAAGTCAGATCTGACCGATAAAATAAAACGCAGTTTCTTCCAAGCGGCAGTCGTGTCGATACTGCTATAGGGATCCACAACATGGACGCTAACTTAACGTACGGAGAAAAGACTTGGCAAAAACTACACAAGAATGCTGAGAGTTGTATTGAACAAGTCCTGGAGGCAGCACCCACAAGCACCAGCTGTACGGCCACCGACTACCTATCACAAAAACGATCCAAGTTAGACGAATCAAACATGCGGGACATTGCAGGAGAAGTAGGGACGAACTCATTAGCTATGTACTCCTGTGGACCCCCTTCACATGGACGAGCTAAGGCAGGACGACCAGTCAGAACCTATATACAACCGCTCTATGCCGATACAGAATGTAGCCTTGAAGACCTCCAGGGAGCGATGGACGATAGAGAAGGGTGGCGAGAAAGGGTCTGGGATATCCGTGCTGATAGCGCGACATGATGATGATGATATATATGTATATATGCAAGTGTGTGCATTTATATAGACATATATATTTTCATACATACACGAATATATATATATATATATATATATATATTGTCATCCACAGACAGACTGTTTCGTTCTATCAGAACTCTTCAGTGTGGCTAGACTCGTAGGACGCTTGAAGCCGGGATCAAAACCCATCCAACTTTACGTTAGAGTAAGTCTCAGACCGCTCGGCCAACAAGCGTACCACGTTTGGCTAAGGGAATTATTAAGGTATTTATGTAGCAACAGCAGCAGCCGTTTGTTTACATTTTATACCCTATCGGCTACCATAGTGTTCACTTCTTTCGAAGAGCTTTGCATTATGGGAGCGGCGGCCGAAAATTCCTTCTCCAGAGTGCTCAACCCCCATGGGAGAGCGTATATATTGTCATCCATAGACAGACTGTTTCCTTCTATCAGAACTCTTAAGTGTGGCTAGACGCGTAGGACGCTCGAAGTCGGGATCGAAACCCATATATATATATATATATATATGTCAGAGACAGCCACACTTTTTAATCTTTCGACCTACTTTTAAAATGACCTGGTCAAAATGATGTACCATTATTAAAAAATGCAAAATATATTTATTTATATAGGTACTAAGTATACTTTATATCTACGTCATATTTTTGCGCACCTTACATCAGTGCATGAGCCCTTAAGACAATATAATTTATGATCACTCCCTTACTCTGATGACTTGCACTGAATAGAGACAGCCTGGGTTACATAGCCTTGGACGAGAACCCTTATGGCATAATAGAATTGAGTACATTTATTGTCTCTACCAAACTCTAATGCCAAAAGAGCGATAGATGATAGGCTTACATATAAAAAAAATTTGAATGGCGTGCGATCTAAAAGTACTACATTTCTGATCTACCGGTAGACCACGAACAACGTATTGGAGACATTATATATATATATATATATATATATATATATATATATATATATATATACTTTAAGAAAAACAACAAAACCGGTCACATAGGATTATAAATTTATTTCCATCCTGTTACACATTTTTGAAATTTCTAAAAACACGAAAAAAAATTAACAGGACTTCTTCAGATCTTTTAGATAAAAAAAAACTCTGTTTTTTTATCTAAAAGATCTGAAGAAGTCCTGTTAATTTTTTTTTTTTTTCGTGTTTTTGGAAATTTCAAAAATGCGTAACAGGATGGAAATAAATTTATAATCCTATGTGACCGGTTTTGTTGTTTTTCTTAAAGAATTTATTGCTCTGTATTATTGTTACATTGAGCTCTTTACCAGGAAAATTTAAATATTCACTCATAATTTCTTGTCCTGATGGAATTACTCCCAACTCCGGTTTAACTGGACCAAAGAATACTATATATATATATATATATATTTGGAGACGGTCTACTGTTCTAGTCAGTGGGGGGATATTAATTTCATCATTTTTTTTCTCTTTCCTTTCTCTTTTTTTTTGGGGGGGGTGGGCTTGTGGTAGCATTAGGTGTTTTAGGCTTTTACTTTTTCTTCTAAACTACTGTTAGGGCTTTCTTTAAGAATTTTTAAATTATATTATAGAAGAGATTCAAAAACGTTTTGCCGTGTTCGCTGACATTTGGACAGAGTCTTATAATCAATTTGGGTTTATAGTAGAGTAAGCGTGTCTTTACATTTAAAACGCATAGTTTAAGCATTATTTTACAAACAAAAATACAGCATAACATTTTGTAAAATTCAGCATTTTAAATTAATAGGACTTAAAGACATACTGACCAATATTAATACATTTTTTTTCCTTTGTTGGCACGTGAGTTCAAATCCTTCCTCTTCCTTTTAACGTTTATTTACTACTGAATTTTAGGTAGTTTTGGAGACGGTCTACTGTTCTAGTCAGGGGGGGATATTAATTTCATCATTTTTTTCTTTTTCCTTTCTCTTTTTTTTTGGGGGGGGGCTTGTGGTAGCATTAGGTGTTCACGTGCCAACAGACAAAAGTACCTTGATCTTGGACTTTAACTAATTTAAAACTTAAGAAAACTTAAATCAATATTACACACACCCCCATTTTTTTCTTTTTTTTTACGTACACATGAGAAGCAGCATGATGTACGTAAAGGTATTTGAATAAACCCATGGACGACCAAACTCAATACCTAAACGGGTCCTGGACGTGAGTTTGACGACTTTACGCTCAGGATCGTTAGTTCTATCAGGGAACTACTGCTGCTCCTCTATAAGAGTGGCTTCTATAGAAGAGAATAAAACAGCCATCGAAAGATAACCATGACCCACACTCAAACCACATACACAACCCGCATCGCTCTTCGCGCGGGTAAAAAAGGGGCGCGTCCTGCTGAGGTTGGAGCCCTGGCCTCAGTGTTCGAAAAATTAGCTACAGAGCTCAAACAATCAAAGCTACTAAAATGCAAGCAAACACTACAAATAGCCACATTTAACGTAAGAACCTTAAATAGAATAGGACAACTGCCAGAGCAAATCGCATCGGCCGTAGAACATAAGATTGACATAATATGCATACAAGAACACAGATACACACACACCGAAGATATCAAATATCACGAAACTGGCAATGGATGGTCGCTCGTCACTGTATCCGCATGGAAAAACTCTGTCAACGCCGCAGTAGGACGGATAGGATTACTTATAGGACCTAGAGCATTAAAAACGCTAAATAGCATTGAGAAAATACAACCTCGAATGATGGCAGCTACTTTTAACGGCAACCCCAGAGCAACAATCATCTCCAGCTACAACCCTACCAATGTTAGTGAAGAAACTGAACTAGTCACCTTCTACGATGAGCTATCCTCATTAGTCCGTAGCATCCCGAAACACATGTTAGTCATTGGCGGAGACATGAATGCCCAAATCGGGAAAAACGGAAAGAACAAATACAGCCTCCACAACACGTCAAATAGGAATGGGCAACATCTAACAGATTTCATGATAGAAAATAGATTAGCATGCCTCAATACAAACTACCAAAAAAGGGAGGGCAAACTATGGACATACACGTACGCAAACAATACTAAAGCTCAGATAGACTACGTCCTTATAAACAAGAAATGGAAAAATAGTGCAATGAATTGCGAGGCATACTCCTCTTTTGAGGGTGTGTCCACCGATCACCGAATAGTCACGACGAAAATACGGTTAAGCCTACGAAAAAACGCCAAACGAACAGCGACCACCAAACACTATGACTGGGCCCTATTGAACAACAGAGATATAAGAGACAAATACGTATTAGAATTAAGAAACAGATTCGAAACACTACAAGAAAAGACCGAAAAAAGTACACCAAACGACGAATATGAAAATTTCGTCAATGCACACCTCGAGGCAGCAGCGAAATGCATTCCAACAAAACTCAAAACTAAATATAGAGTCCCATGGGAAACTTTAGCGGTGAGAGAAAAACGTGCACTAGTGAAAACAGCCTCCAAAAACTATCGAAAAAAAACAACAAACACAAACGCCCGAAAACTAAAAACGGCACAATATCAATTAGCAGGCATATATATAAAGGAACAGACAGAATACATTCAAAATCAGATAGATAATATTAGAGACTCGGTGGAAGATAGACAATCTAGGATAGCCTGGAAAACAATAAACGAAGTGAGTAGAAGAAAGAACACAGCCAAAGCAAAACTGAAAGCAGCAAACCAACAAGAAAGAATAAAACTGTGGAAACAGCACTTCGAAAACTTACTAGGAAACCCACCGAAAATAACACATGAACCAATCACCAGAATAATTAGCAAACAATTAGACATTAAACTAGGACCGTTCACTCAAGAAGAACTTGACTCGGTTCTCAGAAAAATTAAAAATAGGAAAGCTGCAGGGCTGGACGAAATTCCCCCAGAAGTATGGAAGACCAGACAATTCGACGACATACTGCTCCGATACTGCAACGCAGTATACAATCAAAATCCGATAGATAGATGGATGAAGGGATGCATACTCCCCTTCCCTAAAAAGGGGGACCTCGGATTAGCCAAAAACTACCGAGGCATAACACTTACATCCATAGCAGCCAAAATCTACAATGCCCTACTACGAAACCGCATAGAACCCAAAATCGACAACATACTTAGAAAAAAACAAAATGGCTTCCGAAGAAATAGATCCACGACCTCACAAATATTAACCATCCGTAGAATCCTTGAAGGTGTACGGTCAAAAAACCTACAAGCGACATTAATATTTGTTGACTTTACCAAGGCCTTCGATTCCATTCACAGAGGAAAGATGGAACAAATCCTACTAGCGTACGGCATACCTAAAGAAACCGTAGCGGCAATAACGATTCTCTATAGAAACACTAAAGTAAAAGTACGATCACCAGATGGAGACACAGAATACTTCGACATTGTAGCTGGAGTACTACAAGGGGACACGCTGGCTCCGTACCTCTTTATCATTTGTCTAGACTACGTACTTAGAACATCAATTGACAAAATCAGAGAGAATGGCTTCGAACTGACGAAGAAAAGAAGCAGAAGGTACCCCGCAACAACAATTACCGACGCCGACTATGCCGATGACATAGCGACCAAGCCGAAACACTACTGCATAGTTTGGAACGAGCAGCAGCAAGCATAGGCCTCTATGTTAATGCACACAAAACGGAATATATGTGCTATAATCAAACGGGGGACATCTCCGATCTAGAAGGAACCCCTCTTAAACTAGTAGACAAATTCACTTACCTAGGAAGCAGCGTCGAATCAACCGAAAAGGACATCAAAACGAGGTTAGCGAAAGCATGGACAGCTATCAATAGGCTATCGATTATATGGAAATCAGACCTAACCGATAAAATGAAACGCAGTTTCTTCCAGGCAGCGGTCACATCGATACTGCTATATGGCTGCACTACATGGACGCTAACAAAACGGCTAGAGAAGAAGCTAGACGGCAATTACACAAGAATGCTACGTGCAATCTTAAACAAGTCCTGGCGGCAACACCCCACAAGACACCAACTGTACGGCCACCTGGCTCCTATCACGAAAACTATTCAAGTTAGACGAACCAGACATGCAGGACACTGCTGGAGAAGCAGGGACGAACTCATAAGAGATGTACTCTTATGGACCCCCACACATGGCCGTGCAAAAGCAGGACGACCAGCTCGAACATACATTCAGCAGCTATGTGTGAATACGGGATGTTGTCCTGAAGACCTACCTAGGGCGATGAACGATAGGGAGGAGTGGCGAGAGAGGGTCAGGGATATCCGTGCTACCAGCGCGATATGATGATGATGATGATATATATATATATATATATATATATATATATATATTATACTATATATATATATATATATTATACTATATATATATATACATATATATTATACTATATATATATATATATATACATATATATTATACTATATATATATATATACATATATATTATACTATATATATATATACATATATATTATACTATATATATATATATATATATTCGTGCTGGTCGTCCTGCTTTTTCCCGGCCATATGTGGGGGTCCATAAGAGTACATCACTTATGACCTCGTTCCTGCTTCTCCAACAGTGTCCTGCATGTCTGGTTCGTCTAACTTGGATAGTTTTCGTGATAGGAGGCAGGTGGCCGTATAGTTGGTGTCTTGTGGGGTGTTACCGCCAGGATATGTTCAAGATTGCTCGCAGCACAGCTATGTGAGGATACGGAATGTAACCGTGAAGACCTGCCAGAGGCGATGAATGATAGGGAAAAGTGGCGAGAGAGGGTCAGGGATATCCGTGCTAGTGGCACGACATGATGATGATATATATATATATATATATATATATATATATATATATATATATATATATCATACCAATAATGTAGAATTCTTTTTTAATCATTGGAGGATGGACAATATTTATTAAAATTAAATAAATAACATTTTTTTGATTTCATTTCATGTTTAAAAGGGATGTTTTTCAAGATTTAAAAACATGACGTTTTCGTTTTTATAATGAAGCAATGGTTTATTCTAAAAACGAAAACATTCTATTTTAATTCTATAATTTTTGTGAAACTGTTTACGCAAACTATTGTTCAAATGGATAAAACACCCTTGAAAATATCTATCTATTAAAAAATGTTTTAAGAGAAACATTTTATATTTGCTATATTTTTTAGCATCTTATAATATCAATATCATTTTTTTATTCAACATCCTAATGTTTTTATATGTTCGTTTTTAGAGTCCCCCCCCCCAATTTTAATGTAATATTTTTTTTTATATTTATTAATGTATTTTACGCTTAAATTTGTTCCAATAGCTAAAAAGTCGTAAATTATTTTTTTAGAACGGAAAAAAAAATTTATTTTACTAAAAAAATGTTTTTTGTAAACCATGTACAAATTTCACAAATGTTAACGATTTGATTTAACTTTTTTTAATAATTCAAAAAGAATTCATTTTTAATTTTAAACTTTTTTGGTCTAGTGGGTAGCATTATAAGGTACGTATCAATGGTAAAGTGGAGCAATCCAGGGAAAGGCGTAGCACCCTCCCCTACGCCTCAATGTAGAAGCTATTGAAAAGAGAGCCTTCTGGTCGCCCTCGACTAAAGGGAGACAACTTTACGTAATTTACAAAGCGCTTTGCTTTGATGTGGCACAAGGCCGAATGAATGGGGCGCCCAATGAGACTCGAACTCACCGCCAACTTTACTTTACTCATACCATAAGTGGCTCGTGGGATAATGGTTAGCGTCGTAGGAAATAAACATGCCGACTTGAGGTCAAATCCCAGACGAATCTGTTTGTATTTCACACAGCGCTAATATAAATCCAACAGTTCTCCTATCAATTATGAACAAATAGTAAGACAGGATAATCCTTGGTATGGTAGTCAGTTTTGGAGGGAAAAAAAACTCACTATTCAAACCTGTTCAACTTCACTTAAAAATTGACCTTGTGTCGTATCTTGGGGCTGTAGAATACACCGACTGCACCTCAGCAGAGGGGTAAGACCCCCCCCCTATGCTTGTCCTGGATATTACACTAAATAATCTGATGGTGAGATTCCAGTGATGCTAGAGCTTTGGGGAATGCAGAGTACTCCGTTGTCATTGCTCCCAGGTCCACTATAGCTCGGAGTGGTAGCACCTCATAGGGTCCTATCAATGGGTTAAATAGAACAAACTGCATACTTATGCTAAACTGAATTGTTTGAATTAGAACTGTTTGACTAAACTGAATAGCTTGAAATAGAAAAGCTTTTCACAATTAATCTCTACTTACCTTTAAACTACGTGCTTATGCAGGAGGGGTAAGACCCCCCCCATGCTTGTCCTGGATATGACACTAAACAATCTGATGGTAGGTTGTTTACTGCTAAATCCTCTTTAAACATGTATATTAAATATATATAATTAGTTTGGGTTGCGTTTTGTGGCATATCAACCCTTGTAGGTTGTTTAATGCTAAATCCTCTTTAAACATGTATATTAAATATATATAATTAGTTTGGGTTGCGTTTTGTGGCATATCAACCCTTGTAGGTTGTTTAATGCTAAATCCTCTTTATACATGTGTATTAAATATATATGATTTGTTTGGGTTGCGTTTTATGGCATATCAACCCTTGTAGGTTGTTTAATACGCAGTTTCTTCCAGGCAGCGGTCACATCGATACTGCTATATGGATGCACTACATGGACGCTAACAAAACGGCTGGAGAAGAAACTAGATGGCAATTACACAAGAATGCTGCGTGCAATCCTGAACAAGTTCTGGCGGCAACACCCTACAAGACATCAACTGTACGGCCACCTGCCCCCTATCACGAAAACTATTCAAGTTAGACGAACCAGACATGCGGGACACTGCTGGAGAAGCAGAGATGAACTCATAAGAGATGTACTCTTATGGATCCCCACACATGGCCGCGCAAAAGCAGGACGACCAGCTCGAACGTACATTCAGCAGCTATGTGAGGATACAGGTTGTTGTCCTGAAGACCTACCTAGGGCGATGAACGATAGGGAGGAGTGGCGAGAGAGGTTCAGGGATATCCGTGCTGCCAGCACGATATGATGATGATGATGATATAGAAATGATTTGGTTTGGTTGAGTTTTATAGCATATCAACCCTTATAAGTTATTTAATACCAAATCATCTTTATATATATATATATATATATATGAAACTTGCATTATTTGGTTTGGTTTGGTTTGGTTTGGTTTTATTTGGTTTTATGGCATATGAAGCATTGTAAGTTTTTTAATGCTAAATCCTCTTTACACATATATATTAAATATATATGATTATGTTTTGTTTTGTTTGTTTCATGGCATATCAACCACTGTTAGTTATTTAATGCCAAATCCTGTTCACACATATATATTAAATACATATGATTTGGTTTGTAGGGTTTTATGGCATATCAACTATTGTGGGCTAGTTAATGCCAAATCCTCTTTACACATTTATATCAAATATATATAATTTGGTTTGGTTAGATTTTATGGCATCTCAACATTTATAGGTTATTTTATGCCAAATCCTCTTCATACATATATATTAAATACATATGATTTGGTTTGGTTGGATTTTATGGCATCTCAACGCTTATAGGTTATTTAATGCCAAATCCTCTTCATACATATATATTAAATACATATGATTTGGTTTGGTTTTATGGAATATAAACCATAGTTGGTAAGTTAATGACCAATCCTCTTTTTACAACTATATTAAATATGATTTGTAAACGTATTTTGTTGATAATATTTTTAAACGAGCTTGAGCTCATTTTTTTACGCACTAAACCGGCCCATTGACATAAAACCGACTCATAGGCATAATGGTTAGAGTCTTCGGCAATGGTCCGGGAGACCGGAGTTCAATCTCATGTCGAATCATACCAAAGTATCAAAAAATAATACTTGATGCCTACTTGCTCAACACTCAGCATCATAAGGTATGGATCAAGGGTAAGTGGATAAATACATGGAAAGGAGTAGTGCCCTCCCCTATATCACGGTGTTGTAGCTATTGAAAAGGGAGCTTTCAGATCGCACTCGACTCCGGTCGGCCAACTGACTTACATATATATATAATGGTTGATTTTAGACTTAAATGTGTAATAAAACTGGCAATTATTTTCCTCTAACAACCTTATATATCAACCTCTTTTATCAGAGAATACTTATTCGTGAACACTTAATGAACAAGTCTATGGGAATTTTGTTTCAATTCTCGGACAATGGAATGTCACACTTTAAAACATGTCAAATTCCTTAATAGCTACAAATGAAAATTATACGGCTCAATTGTCTGTCTGTCTGTCTAGGTATCTCATTCATAAATAAACAAATAAATAACGAAGGTTGGGGACGCAAAATTTAAGTCAGCGAGACGATTGAATTACTTGAGATATTATTGAGAAAATACAATTCAATGGCTGACATGAGATCTCAGCAAGGGTTTAGAATAAATAAAATGGCGGGAAGATTCTCTCACCTTCATGTTTTTCGCCTCGAGCAACAAATCTACGAAAAAGACGAAATGACGGAGAAAGGTAGACGAACAGGGAATCGGTTCACCAGATTTTTTTAATCATCAATCATTGGGGGAAAATGGCGGCAGAAGAGAAAGAGAGGGAAAATAAGTGAGAGGGAAAAAGAAAGGTTGACGAGGGATTAAGAAGATTAGTGATGAATTTGGAAGAGTAAAAGAGATAGATAGAAACAGAATTAGATAGATAGATAGATAGATAGATAGATAGACGAAAGGATTAGAAGATAGATAGATAGATAGATAGATAGATAGATAGACGAAAGGATTAAAAGATAGATAGATAGATAGATAGATAGATAGACGAAAGGATTAGAAGATAGATAGATAGATAGATAGATAGATAGATAGACGAAAGGATTAGAAAATAGATAGATAGATAGATAGATAGATAGACGAAAGGATTAAAAGATAGATAGATAGATAGATAGATAGATAGACGAAAGGATTAATAGATAGATAGATAGATAGATAGACGAAAGGATTAAAAGATAGATAGATAGATAGATAGATAGATAGATAGATAGAAATACCAAGAAAGCAAGAAAGAAAGAAAAAAAGGAAAAAAAACACACACATACCAATAAACAAATTTGGAGAGAGAAAGAGAGAAAAGAACTGAACAAGATAGTTATGAACAGAATGAGATAGATAGATAGATAGACAGTTGAGGTGCCCATGGTGTAATGGTTATCGTCGTAGGAAATGGACACAGCGAAACGAGTTCAAATCCTGGACCAGGCTAATTGCATTTCACATAGCACTAATACCTTTAGGAAAGGTATGAATCCAATTATTCTCCCTCCAGTTATGGGTAAATAGTAGGACAGACTAGTTCTTCATCCTGAGTGAGGCAACTAGTCTAGGAGAAGGAAAAGTCTGAATTCAAACCTGTTAAACACCGCTTAAATAATTGACCTTGTGTCATATCCTGCCCAATATTAGTGGGTGATACCATAAGTGAGATACAAACTTTTTTTGCGTGTAAATTATATTGACCCAACCCCTCCGCTCTGACAGGATGTGACACAAGGTCAATTTTTAAGCGAAGTTTAACAGGTTTGAATTCAGAGTTTTCCTTCTCCTAGACTAGTGGCCCCTCACCAAGACTGAAGAACCTATTCTGCCCTACAATTACCCATAGCTGGAGGGAGACTGATTGGAATCATACATTTCCCAAGGGTATTAGTGCTATGTGAAATACAATTAGTCTCGGCCAGGATCTGAACTCGTGTCGCCGTGTCCATTTCCTAGAACGATAACCATTACACCACGGGCACCTCCTTTTTTTGCATGTAAATAGTTGGCCAATCCTAGGTATGCCTACAATTTCCAACTGCAAAAGGTCACATGATATACGAGTATATATGATAGGTAATGACGGTGGGAATTGAGATAGATCGAACGTTCAATGAAAAAAAACATGAGATTAGGACAAAAGACAAGAGGTAATACATGGCGTCTCGTTGAGCTGCTTTTTTATTCAGTCACCGAATATACGACATTGATTTCTGATCAGGCTAATATTTATACAAATATTCAGTGATTACTTTCTTTGATGTAGAAAAAAAAATTTTAAAAACAAGGAAAAAATGAAAAATTTAACAAAGTCAAAAGGAAATAAAAATGGAAGCTATCTGAAGGCAAATACTGTTTTGGTTTTTTTTATTTATTTTTTTTTTTTGAGCACGGGAAAGTAAGTTCGAAGCCGAAGTATGTCAGGAAACAACATATTTACATCTCAACCCGATGGGGATAAAAGAGTACATAATAACTTTAAGTATATCATGTCTGACACAAGGCACGTTATATAGAGAGCAGTGGGGGGGATATGTGGATCTTTTAACAGACGTCAACATCAGCGGGCTTTTTTTTTATTCAATTAGATAATAATAGCGTTGTAAATTGGATTCAGAAGAAACAAGATTGTTTTGGAAAGATTAAGATGGAACAAAAAGAAAAATGGACGGAACAAATAAGTGGAGGAAGATAAGCTAAAAACTGAAAGAGACAGTAAAAGTTTGGGAAATAAAAAAAGATGAGAAAGAAGGAAAACATAGAAATGGGGGAAAGTGGTTGGAGAAAAAAGGTGATAAAGAAGAAAAACATGAGAAAAGTAGAAAGGGGGGGAAAGAAGACGAGAAAGGAGAAAAATAGAGGGAGAGGTTATTTTTCGTGAAAAGGAAGGGGGATGAAAAAGAAGAAAGGTATAGGGAGAGGAGAGATTGCTTGGAAAGGAAAGAAGATGAGAAAGAAGAAAGATAGAGGGAGAGGTTATTTTTCGTGAAAAGGAAGGAGGATAAAAAAGAAGAAAGGTATAGGGAGAGGAGAGATTGCTTGGGAAGGAAAGAAGATGAGAAAGAAGAAAGATAGAGGGAGAGGTTATTTTTCGTGAAAAGGAAGGAGGATAAAAAAGAAGAAAGGTATAGGGAGAGGAGAGATTGCTTGGGAAGGAAAGAAGATGAGAAAGAAGAAAGATAGAGGGAGAGGTTATTTTTCGTGAAAAGGAAGGGGGATAAAAAAGAAGAAAGGTATAGGGAGAGGAGAGATTGCTTGGGAAGGAAAGAAGATGAGAAAGAAGAAAGATAGAGGGAGAGGTTATTTTTCGTGAAAAGGAAGGGGGATGAAAAAGAAGAAAGGTATAGGGAGAGGAGAGATTGCTTGGAAAGGAAGGAAGATGAGAAAGAAAAAAGATAGAGGGAGAGGTTATTTTTCATGAAAAGGAAGGAGGATAAAAAAGAAGAAAGGTATAGGGAGAGGAGAGATTGCTTGGAAAGGAAAGAAGATGAGAAAGAAGAAAGATAGAGGGAGAGGTTATTTTTCGTGAAAAGGAAGGGGGATGAAAAAGAAGAAAGGTATAGGGAGAGGAGAGATTGCTTGGAAAGGAAAGAAGATGAGAAAGAAGAAAGATAGAGAGAGAGGTTATTTTTCATGGAAAGGAAGGAGGATGAAAAAGAAGAAAAAGATTGTGAGAGGAGAGATTGCTTGGAAAAGAAGGAAGATGAGAAAGAAGAAAGATAGAGGGAGAGGTTATTTTTCATGGAAAGGAAGTGGGATGAAAAAGAAGAAAGATATAAGGAGAGGAGAGATTGCTTGAAAAGGAAGGAAGATGAGAAAGACGAAAGATAGAGAGATTGGATGCTAAAAAAGAAAAGGAAAAAAGAAATACATAGTGGGAAGGTTTTTTGTATAATGGCATATCCACTTTTGTGGGTTATTCAATGCTAAAACTATTATTATAGATGAATATTGGTAGTACTATTTTAACCAAATCTGGAGGGATTGTGGTGTATATACCTTTCCCAAGGGTATTAGTACAAAAGTGAACGCGGTGGCGTGACTGGCGCTTGAACTCACTTAACATGACGACAAAATTCGGTACGTTAACCACTAGACCACGTAAACCCTTCCTGCGCACCTGCCTATTGAAGAATAAGAGAGACGTGGAAGAAGTTACAAGGGGAGTGAGGAAAAACTTTTTGGTTTGGTTTGGGGGGGTTTATGGCATATCAACTTTTGTAGGTTATTTAATGCCAAATCCGTTTTTATGTAAATAATCTGTTCTATTTAAAACAAATCAGTTTAGCATAAGTACACAGTTTAATTGTCAAAAACATTTCTATTTCAAACTATTCAAGCAGTTATATGTAACAATTCAGTTAAGTGTAAATACAGTTTTAATGTCGAAAAACAGTTCTATTTCAAATAATTCAGTTAAGCATAAGCACGCAGTTTAAATGTAAGTACGGTTTAATTGTCAAAAACATTTCTATTTCAAGCTATTCAGTTTACTCAATTCATTTTACCATAAGTATGCAGTTAGTTCTATTTAGCCCATAGATAGGGCCCTATCAGGTGCTACCGAGCCAGAGTGGACCTGGGAGCAATGGCAATGGAGGGGTACTCTGCATTCCCCAAAGCTCCAGCACTGCTGGAACCTCATCATCAGATTGTTTAGTATTATATCCAGGACACTCGTTAGGAGGGGTGGTCTTACCCCTCTGCAGAGAAGCAGTCAGTGTATTCTACAGTCCCAGCCAACTAGGCAAAAAACATTTTGGAGTTAAAGAAAAAAAAAGATAGTATGCCTCATAGAGTCTTTGTACTAAACTAAGGTTAATTTATATTGTTTAATGGTATATCAATCTTCGTGTGTTATTTAAAGCTGAAGCCATCTTTGTAGACGGACACTAGTGGTGCTATTTAACCCATAGCTGAGGGGGGAGATTTGAAGTTTCATACTTTTCCTATAGGTATTAGGCCGAAATGGAATGCAGTACTGTGGCCGGAGTTCGAACTCGCTTACAACGATCTGACAGTTAAGAATGTTACCAACTACGTCACACAGGGGGGTGTCCTCGTGGTGTAATGGTTAAAGTGATGGACCGCGGAATCGTAGTAAGCGAGTTCGTACTCCAGTCAGGCAAATACCCTTGGGAAATGTATGAACCCCCTTATCCTCCCAGCTATGGGTCAAATAGTACCACTACTGTTCTTCTAGGAGAATGACTTTGGCATTAAATAACCTACAAAGGTTGATATGCCATTAAAAAAAGGAACCGAACCTACTACGCCACAGTGACTCACCCCGATGCATTTTTTTTTTCGTAATATCTCTCTGCTGTGATGGTTTTGCCAGGTTTTAAGGGGTTTTTGTAAATGATTGTACTTTCTGACAACCAAACATAGACTATAACTTTTTTTAAAAAAACTCCACCTTGTCAGTGGGGGCTTTGAATACGCTAACTGTATCCCTTGAAGAGAAGTAAGCCCCCCCCCAAATAGATGCCCTGAGTATGGCACTAAAATGTGCCCGATGGTGAGGCTCCAGTTTTAGAGATCTGAGGAGTGTAGATTACCCCTTCGTTTTCGTTACATCCGGGTCTACTCTGATTCAAAGTGGTAGTACCTGTTAGGGTCCCTATCTATGGATCAAATAGATCTGTTTAAAGATTATTCATATTCGATCGGACCATGCGAAAAGAATCTCTTAAGAAACAACGACACAAAAAATGTAAAAGTGAACTGAACGTGATTCCCTAACCTCTAAGTATAAAATATCTCAAGACTGATTGACATGCCGTTAAAACCAAACACTCAACAAATCAATCACAGATTAAATTTCGATCAATCAATCTTTTTTGAATAAGATTATTATCATACATAGAGGAAGATTAAATAACTAATTAATAGTATATTTTCTGTAATTTAAGTTAAAGTGTAAATAATAGAAGGAACAAAAGAAATCCCGCAGCGTAAAACAATGGAGGGACACACGATATTTAAAAGCAAATCGACTTTCCTTTGAACAGTGACACGTGACCTTGGTTTGTCACGAAATTCAAGTTTTTGGCAGCAACTGAAATGGAATGGTTCACGTTCTCTTAGGAGGATTATGACCTTCATTTTGGAAGCAGCACCCCACAAAACAGCTGCTACACGCCCACTTGCCTCCCATCTCCCAAACTATCCAAGCATAACACGCTACACACTGCTGAAGAAGTAACGACGTTCTCTTAAGAAGATTATGACCCACGTAAGGTAGCCAACTACACAAGAAGGCTACGTGCTGTTTTGAACAAATCCTGGAAGCAGCACCCAACAAAACAGCAGCTGTACGGCCTCTTACCTCCCATCTCACAAACTAAGTAAGGGCACTGCTGAAGAAGTAACGATGCCATATTATGAATCCCTACACACGGACACACCAGTGTTGACAGACAAGCAAAGATGTACTTTCATCGCACTGTGCGGACACTGGATTAGTCAAGAGAGCCTGCGATAAGCGATCGGGACAGATGGTGAGAAAACGTCAAGGAACTCCCTGCTATCAGCACAACTTGATGATGGTGAGCAAAGAGAAAGCGAACGTGCTAAATGGTGTACTTAATAACAAGCTAGTCAAGCAAATCTTTGCTAATGAGTTCAATTCACACTGGGTGCCCTTTTCCTCGAGCCAGAGAATCCCTTGTAGGATCAGAGGCCATCTAGTACATTCATACATTGACAGAAACAAAGGTTTTGGTATATCATCCATTTAAGAGAAAGACACTCTGATATAAAATTAGAAGCAATGGATCATTTCCTATGTTAAAACATCCAGCAACAAGGTCACTCTGATGTAAAACCTGCGACTCCAGTAACATCCAATGATGTAGGCAGACTTTTCTGCTTACATAGATATAACAGTGTAACATATTGGCTCTCGACCGAGCTGTCAATTAAGAGATGCACCTGTGTAAATAACAGGTGCATCCGGTTGAGATATCGGGATATCACCTTTACCCTTTGGACGTGGTTGAATTCGGTGCAGACGCCCACGGGAAGCAGGTGGATATCAAACAATTACATAACCAGGTGCCACAGACGGTTTGAGTTAGTTGGAGTCAGTTGGAGTTCGGGGCAGTGAGAACCAGCTCCAGACAGGGGGCTTGGGTCCTCAAGACATCGGTTGAGCAGCCTAGCAGAATGAGGAAGAAGTGCTGCTATAGTCAGAGGAACTTGGGGTCAATATGTTGCAGTCTGTTCCGTCTCCAACTCACCTCTCACACATAACCAATATCAACCCCTTCGCAACCCTTTCGAGAATAAAGTGTGAAAGGTATATTTTTCTAAGGAAGCGTGTTCGTTCGTCATTATGGTTGATTATATTTCCGCATGTATATGTATACGTATAGTTGTATCATGGCTATACAACATTAAAGACCTCATCTAATGAAGGTTTTGTTGGCCATACAGCTGTTGTTTTTGTTTTGTACTTTTTATAAAGTTGGAAACTACTTCTCGTTGTTACTTCTATAATGTTCGGAAAAAATTCTTCGTCACCACTTTTGTAATGTTCCTTAAGTGGGGAGGGGGTAATTTTGGCCGATACTTAAAACCTCTTCCCTCTCGTACAATGCCGAATTCTGAGTATGGGACACTAGACAATACTAGCATGCAATGTTACATTTCACATCTATTTTGCATGCACACGTGTCGGTATTTATCTTCCGTCCCACCAACCGGACAAATATGACACAAGGCCTTTTTAATATGGGTTCGTGCACAGGACCGTAGCCCAGACACGCCTGGCATTCCCAAAATTGCCTTGGGCCCCGTCGGCATTCCCCTAAAAAGAGCGCCTAAGGCGCCAGGTAATTAACCTAGCCTCTCTAAGGAGGGTTAAAGCCTGGGGGGACAGCCCCCTGAGGCTCGTGGATGCCGGTCAAGGCGAAACTCGACCGACTGTCAGATGAGCCAGAACACACCCGACCAGATCCGTGTACTGACCAATACGGCCGACCGCGGTGTGTTCCAGCCCAGTGATATTCAGAGATTGTGCATATACACGTGTCGGTATTTGTCTTCCGCCCCACCAACCCGACGAGTATGGCACAAGGCCTTTTTTAGGTAGGTCCGGGCGCAGGGCCGTAGCCCAGACACGCCCGGCATTCCCAAAAATGCCACGGGCACCGTTGACATTCCCCTAAAAGGGGTGCCTCTGGCGCAAGGCGATAAACCTAGCCCCTCCAAGGAGGGTTAAAGCCTAGGGGGACGCCCCCCTTGAGGCTCGAGGATGCCGGTCAAGACGAATCTCGATCGACTGTCAGCCGAGCCAGAACACACCCGATCAGATCCGCGCACCGTCCAACCTCAGCAAACCGAAGTGCATCCCAACCCAGCGACATTCAGAGACTATGCATATGCACGTGTCTCTCTACCTTCGCCTCACAAATAATTTCTTGATTATTTGGTACAATTAGTAATGTCCTATAGGAATGTAGCCTCATGGTGATTTTTGTGAGAGACACCCCTCTAAATACCCCCACCACCAAAACCAGTTTCTTAATGTAATTTACAAAGCGCTTTGCTTTGATGTGGCACAAGGCCGAATGAATGGGGCGCCCAATGAGACTCGAACTCACTTGTGTAGGTCTGCTAGTCTAGCTTGCTAACCGTTACTCCACCAGAGGTGCCCAAACCAGTTTCTTAATATTCTTTTTTTTTTTTTTTTTTACATTATTTTATAATGTTCGAAACAATTCTTTGTCGCCACTTTTGAATTGTTCTGTAAGTTGGGGGGGGGATTTTAGCTGATACCTAAAATCTCTTCACTCTCGTACAATACCGAAAACTGCATATGGAATGCTAAATGATATGAAGTTTCAATATTAAAATTCACATCTATTTTGCATTCGTCTACTCTCTCGTCAGACCTCTGACTGACCCATTTATATATCCACCCCTTTTAGTCACGTAAACTCCAGTAGCACAATCCATTTCAACACTCGTGTTTGTTGGCTAGAGATCTGTGTTCAAATCACACTGGTCGCTATCAGCACATTCTTCTACATAACAGTATTGTTTGGGGTTTTTTTTTTTTCGGTGGGGGGGGGGGTAGCAACAGACGTATGCACATGAATCATTTATCAAAAGTTCCGGATAATTTCGGGTGTCGAGATGAAAAACAAATGATCGCTACAAAAGTTTGGATGTACCCGTGGTGTAATGGTTATCGTCCTAGGAAATGGACACGGCGACACGAGTTCAAATCCTGGACGAGACTGATTGCATTTCACATAGCACTAGTACCCTTGGGAAAGGTATGAATCCAATAATTCTCCCTCTAGCTAGGGTAGACTAAGTTCTTCAGCCTTGGTGAGGCAACTAGTCTAGGAGAAGGAAAACTCTTAATTAAAACCTGTTAAACTCCGCTTAAAAATTAACCTCGTGTCATATCCTGCCCGAGCGGAGGGGTTGGGTAAATATGGTGACAAAAATTTGGGCAATCTTCAATCATCATCATCATCAAGACTTGGTAATAACACAGATTCTCTCTCTCTCTATCTATCTATCTATCGATCGATCGATCGATCGATCTGTTGGGGATGTAGAATACACTGACTGCATCTCTACAGAGGGGTAACACCTCCCTAACGAGTGTGCTGGATATGACATAAAACCATCTGATGGTAAAAATCCAGTATTGGAGCTTTTGGAAATGTGGAGTACTCCTTCAGTGCGATCACTCCCAGGTCCATTCTGACCCGGAGTGGTAGTACTTGATAGGGTCCTATCTCCAGGTCAAATAGAACTGTTTGACAATTAAAATGTGTCCAAACAAATGACTAATGCAAAATTGAATTGTCAGAAATAGAACTGTTTGATCATTTAACTGTGTGTAAATAAACGACTGATGTTTAATTGAATTGTTAGGGATTCATAGAAATACTTGGAACCATTTAACTGTACAAACAAATGAGTAATGTTGAATAGAATTATTAGTGTTGAATATAAATACTTGAAACTCTTTAACTTCGTGTCTAAATTAAACCATTGGTATTACATAGCAGTACTTTATACCGGACATTGGCCTAGCGGTTAAAATGTTCGCCAATGGCCTGGGAGACCAGGGTTCAATCCCCAGTCGAGTCATACCAAAGACTCAAAATATGGTACTTGATGCCACCTTGCTTAACACTCAGCATTATAAGGTACGGATCAAGGATAAAGTGGAGCAATCCTGGGAAAGGAGTAGCGCCCTCCCCGACATATTTGTGTAGTAGCTATTGAAAAGGGAGCCTTCGGGTCACCCTCGATTATGGTCGCCAACTTTACTTACTTACTTTAACCATTAACTGTGTGCAAACAAATGATTAATAGTGAATAGAATTATTCGTATTTGATAGAAATGCTTGAAACCATTAAACTATGTGCAAGAAAAATTAGCTCTGGCTTGTTTAAAAAATGTTATCAACAAAATGTATTTACAAATCATATCAATTTAGTATACATGTATAAAGAGGATTTAGCATTAAATAACCAACACTGGCTGATATGCCATAAAACTATGCCAAACCAAAGAAAACCATTTAATTTCTCAGATTGGTTCATGAATTTTTGAATAGCTATTGCCAAGACTTCCTCGTGGTTTGGTTCGGTTTGGTTTGGTTTATGGCATATCAACAATTGTGGGTTATTTAATATCAAATCCATTTTTATACTTGTAAACAGTTTCATTCCAAACAATTTTGTTTCGCATAAGTATAATTTTTTTTTTGTTTACACACAGCTAAATGTAAAACCGTTCTGTTTCAGACAATTCAATTTAAATTAATTTTGCAGTTTAAATTTCAAAATACTTCTATTTCTAACAATTCAGTTTAACATAAGCACATAGTTTAGTTCTATTTGCTCTAATGATAAGATCCTTTTAGGTGCTACCACTCCGGGTCAAAGTGAACCAGTGAGCAACGGCAATAAAGGGGTACTCCCTAATCCCCAAATCTCCTGCATTACTGGAGCCTCACCATCAGATTTTTAGTGTCATATCCAGGAAACTCATTGGGTGAGTCTTACTCCTCTGCAGAGATGTAGTCGGTGTATTCTACAGCCCCAGCCGACTGAGCCATAGTGTATTTTGTTTTATTATATTCTTTTTAATTCTTCGAAAATGCCCATCCTCTCTCTTTGTCGGCAAATGGTTGATTCTCGTCACCGCCTTCGAGACCCCACATTCTTTCACCTGATAGAATAACAAGACATAACACGTGCATATAACTGTATTCGTCAACGACAATCGACCGTTTGCTTCGAGGGTCTTTCTATGACATCACTGCTATAAAAGTGGTTGCTGGAAACGCAGGAACGCCAAAGAGATGACTATCGTATTCTTACTCGTAACCGGTTGTGTCTTTTCGAATTAAGTGAATAAAAATCCCGACTTGGGCCAGGAATTGCTCTACTCCACCGAACTGAACCTACTCTCTCTTCTTTCAGTGATGGGACTTGCTTTTATACCCACTGCTGGGCTATAGAATTCTCAAGAATCTTCTCGACAACTCCACAACATTCGAGAAACAAGTGCATCGTCATTTTCTGTTTCTTTGTTCCCTTTCACACGGGTAACCTCATGCTTACCCACGGTGACGAGGTCGTTTTGTTCAACGGATAAAACTGGCGTCAACATGACTTGACTATAAGACTTGCTCTGTGAAGGGGGTCAAATTACAAAGGGTTCCCATTTGGATCTCTAGAAAGATTGTGCCTCTCTCTCCTTATGTCGAAAAACCTTTAAACTCAAAGGTAATAAAAAGTTCCGCATCTGAACTGAGAAGTCGTAAGTGTTTTTCGTATTTCGAGAATCCTATGTTCTATGTATATATATATATATACATGAACATTATATGTCCATTACACATATCCGTATCGGGCTATGGTACACATTGACTAGGCGTCTGTCTGTTAATTCAAATTTTATATCACTGAATTTACGCTTGGTTACTGGAATGTCATGAATACAATAAAAGATTATACGAATAGATAGCATTTTGATTCGATATTCACACAATGTGGTGAGGCAACTAGTCTAGGAGAAGGAAAACTCTGAATTCAAACCTGCTAAACTCCGCTTAAAAAATTGACCTTTTTTCATATCCTGCCCGAGCGGAGGGGTTGGTAAATAGGGTAAGTAGGGTAACGGAAAACCAAAAAGTCGACTGATATTATAAGATCCTGCTGGGATTCTCTGCGTTAATTGTAATGATGCTTTGATCCCGAAATTTTGCCTAACCCATGGGTCATCCTCCGATGTAAGTTTCATTGCCCGAATAGATGTTTTTATTTATTTGTTGTTGCTTTTTGTTTTTGTTTTTGTTTTTGTTTTGGTAATGTTTTTGTTTTTTTTTGGGGGGGGAGGTGTTTTTGTTTTTTGTTTGTTTGGGGTTTTTTTTTGTTTTTTTGTTTTGTTTTGTTCTTTTTTCTGTTTTTGTTCTTCGTTGTTTTGTTTTTGTTTTTTGTTTTTTGTTTTGCAGTATGTATATGAAATATTATTATAGAAGCTTATTTGGTTGGATTGACCCTGTACACCACTTATTTATTCTCTCTATTAAAAGCTTCGGGGACAAGAGTTGCTTGACATCACGAGATTGTTACAGAATGATGTAATGGGATGGTTACATTCGAATTCAAGGTGTTTGAGGAGGCGTTCACAACAAAGAAAGATGAAGAGAGAGAGAGAGAGAGAGATAGAAGGCGTAATTTTTAGATGTGCACATGAAATAAGGTTTAAAGTAAAGATTTGCAAAAAAAAAAAAGATAAAGTAAAATTAAAAAAGACATAAGAGGAAATATACGTGATATATTTCAACATTTACTTCATCACAGAGTTAAAAGGAGAAAGTTAGCTTGTGATGTTTCATTATTCTGGTGAGGTGAGTCAGCCTGCCTTGAAAATCAGAATTTAACCTCTTGACTTAGTTTTAGTGAAAAATACGAAATTATCCCCCGCACAAAACAGCAGGCAGATAGTGAACAAGATAGATTAATAGACAAAGAAAGAAAGAAAGAAAGAAAGAAAGAAAGAAAGAAAGACTAATAAATTAACAAAAGAAAGAAAGAAAGAAAGAAAGACTAATACATTAAACGAAAGAAAAAAGAAAGAAAGAAAGAAAGGCTAATGAACTAACAAAAGAAAGAAAGAAAGACTAATAAATTAACAAAAGAAAGAAAGAAAGAAAGAAAAAGAAAGAAAGAAAGACTAATACATTAAACGAAAGAAAGAAAGAAGAAAGAAAGACTAATGAACTAACAAAAGAAAGAAAGAAAGACTAATACATTAACGAAAGAAAGAAAGAAAGAAAAGTGAAAGAAAGAAAGAAAGAAAGAAAGAAAGAAAGAAAGAAAGGTGAAGGACATTGAAAGAAAGAAAGAAAAAAGAAAGAAAGAAAGAAAGAAAGAATATAGAATACTAAAAGAAAGAAAGAAAAAAAATTAGGACATTAAAAGAAAGAAAGAAAGAAAGAAAGAAAGAAAGATGTGAATAATATTAAAAATAATAATAAACTCATAACAGTGGCCAGTAACCGCACTAACCCTGCCCAAGGACAAACAGAACAAAAATAACAAGGAAGCAGAAATGGGAAGGAAAACAACTGCACGGATATTTCAAGCAACAAACTGGCAAAATCTCATTGAAGAAGACCTGAACATAACTACAAAAGAAAACATTAAGAGAGAAACTGAATCTCTTCAAATAGCAATGGAAAACAACGTAATAAGGACCAATTATATAAAAGTCCAAATCAATAATACACAACAGAAGAGCAAACGTATATTATGTTTTAATAGAGATATTAATAAACCATTAATAAGAAAAATTCGGCAAACTAGCGTAAAAGGAGTATAGGACTAGACACAACAGAGTTGATCCACTGGGAATTGTGCAAGAAATTGAAATCTGGCCATATTATCAAATGCTTTATGCACAAACCAGAATCTGTCCAAGAGAATGAGACACAAAAAGTTCTCTGGAACGTTGAGATAAAAACAAATCACCTAATCCCAGCCAGAAGACCAGATAATTAACAAGCAAACAAAATGAACTTGTGATCTAGTGGATTTTGCCGTCCCAGCGGACCACAGAATAAAAATCATAGAAAGCGAAAGGAAAAACAAATACTTGGGCCTTGCCAGGGAACTAAGAAAACCGTGGAACATAAAGGAGAAGGTGATCCCTCTTGTTATTTGGCCGACTTGGAACAGTCTTCAAAAGTTTAAAAAGGGGTAGGAAGAGTTGGAAATCTGAGGGCGAGCCGGGACCATCTAGTATACAGCATTTTTTCGATTAGCCAAAATACTGAGAAGTGTCCTGGAGACCTGAGGATATTGGCTGTCATTTAGACTCTAATGAAAGACCATCGGCTAATGCTGGTATAAAAACACGCATGGAGTATAATAATAATAATAATAATCCACTTGGAATTGTGCGAGAGGATTAAATTTGACCATATGCTTAATCCAAAATCCGTCCCAGAAAATGAGACGCACAAAATTCTCTGGGATTCTGAAATACGAGTGGATTATCTAATCTCGGCCAAACAACCAAATCTAATGATGGTCAACAAAAAAAAGAGAACCTGCCGAATAGTGGACTTTGCCATTTCGGTTGACCACAGAGTAAAACTGAAAGAAAGCTAAAAGAGAGGTAAGTACCTAGACCCTGCTAGAGAACTGAAAAAACTGTGAAATATGAAAGTGACGGTAATACCAATTGTAACTGGTGCGCTCAGTACAGGGATCAAAGGATTGGTACAGGGGGAGACAGGGGGACTTGGAAATAAGAGGACGAGTGAAAACCATACAAACTACGGCATTATTAAAATCAGCCAGAATACTGAGAAGTGTCCTGGCGACTTGTTATCACTTAGACAGCAGTGAAAGACCAACAGCTAACGCTGATATGAAAAACTCTTAAAGAATAATAATACTAATACTAATAATAATGATTATAATAATGGGACATCGACATACGCACGTATCACCTAATCTCGGCCAGAAGACCAGACCTTATAATAATCAACAACAAAAAAAGACAATTTGCAAAATTGTCGACTTTGCTGTCCCGGCTGACCACTGAAAAAAACTGAAAGAATGTGAAAAGAAGAATAAGTACCCCGACCTTGCTAGAGAATTGAAAAATCTATAAAACATGAAAGTGACGATTGTAGCAATTGTGATTGGTGCTTTTGGCACAATAACTAAAGGATTATTAAAGGGCCTGGAGAACTTGGAAGTTGGCGGACGAGTGGAGACCATCCAAGCGACAGCATTATTGAAGACGGCCAGAATACTGAGAAGATTCCTGGAGACTTGAGGAGACTTGCTGTCACTCAAACTCCAGTGAAAAACCATCAGCTGACGCTGATGTGAAAAACTCTAAAAGAGTATAAGATAGATAGATAGATAGATGGATAGATAGATAGATACTAAGTGAACAAAATAGATTGAACACGCTGTCTTTAAAAATACTCTAAAGAAAATACACAATTATTTCTTTCACAAAAAAAGGTCTGAGTTATTGATTTCACTTAGTATATTCTACTTAGATGTATTATATTTGCAGCATACCCTTGTGCAAAGAGGGAAATGAAAGAATAAATTGGAAAATACAAAGAAAGAAAGAAAGAAAAAGGCGGGCAAAGAAAGAAAGAAAGAAAGAAAGAAAGAAAGAAAGAAAGAAAGAAAGAAATTTGTTTTTGTTTTGTTTTACGGCATATAAACCACAAGGGGCCATTTAATGCCGGTAGAAAGAAAGAAGGAAAGAAAAAGGCGTGCAAAGAAAGAAAGAAAGAAAGAAAGAAAGAAAGAAAAAAGCGAGCAAAGAAAGAAAGAAAGAAAGAAAGAAAAAAGCGAGCAAAGAAAGAAAGAAAGAAAGAAAGAAAGAAAGAAAGAAAAAGGTGAGCAAAGAAAGAAAGAAAGAAAGAAAGAAAGAAAGAAAGAAAGAAAGAAATAGGCGAGCAAAGAAAAAAAGAAAGAAAGAAAAAGGCGATCAAAGAAAGAAAGAAAGAAAGAAAAAGGCGAGCGAAGAAAGAAAGAAAGAAAGAAAGAAAGAAAGAAAGAAAGAAGCGAACAAAGAAAGAAAGAAAGAAAGAAAGAGGCGAGCGAAGAAAAGAAAGAAAGAAAGAAAGAAAGAAAGAAAGAAAGAAAAAAGCGAGCAAAGAAAGAAAGAAAGAAAGAAAGAAAGAAAGAAAGAAAGAGGCGAGTGAAGAAAAAAAAGAAAGAAAGAAAGAAAGAAAAAAGCGAGCAAAGAAAGAAAGAAAGAAAGAAAAGGGCGATCAAAGAAAGAAAGAAAGAAAGAAAGAAAGAAAAAAGGTGATCAAAGAAAGAAAGAAAGAAAGAAAGAAAGAACGGAAATAGAATCAGAAATTGAATTTGAGGATAGAAATAAAGAAAAAGGTCCTGAAATTTTAATGGCGGATCGAAAACAAAACGAAAAGAAAAATTGAAGAGAAAAACGTTGCACAAATCGAAGAAATAATTTTGCTTCTGGTTAAAACTGTTTTGTTTACATCACTGCATGAAATATCTTTTTCTGAATTTTCCGAAACTTAGAAACCGTTCTGTGGGCAATATTTGAACCTAGCACAGCTCTGTGTGGGGTCGTATTGATAGGAAAGGGGGCGCGTCGGTCGGAAGGTGGATAGGGGTGCGAATGCATTACCTAGCAGAAATTAATCCCTACCCAATCAGACCGTTCCTGCCGAGGCGAGTCGATCTTTGAAGTCGGAACCCTACAAGGCAAAAAGTTCGTGCACCAACCATTTGATGCAATGTGCGTGTGGCCTCAGGGTGGAGCTGTTCGAGGGTAGGAGGTTGTGTGTACGTGGGGGTAGGTTTTGCGAAATAAGCTACAGGGGCTTGGAATAAGCTCAGCAAGTAGCCATTCACCGGTGATGAGATTTAGGCTTCGTGAAGTAGTTTGAAATATACACCACCCACCCACCCACTCACACTTTATTTTACTTCGTTTTGTTATGTATCTTTTTACCCTGGTATTCAATTCTATAGAAGAAGAAGAAGAAGAAGAAGAAGAAGAAGAAGAAGAAGAAGAAGAAGAAGAAGAAGAAGAAGAGGAGGAGGAGAAGAAGAAATCTACAAGTTGCAGAACGTGGAAGAAGAAGAAGAAGAAGAAGAAGAAGAAGAAGAAGAAGAAGAAGAAGAAGAAGAATCTAAGGAACAAATAAAAATAAGGATGAAAGAAGAAAATTAGAAGAAATAACAAGTGAAGGAATATGGGAGACGATTTGAACAAGGAACGTATAAAAAGAGAAAGAGGAGAAAGATAGACAATAGAAGAAGAAGAAGAAGAAGAAGAAGAAGAAGAAGAAGAAGAAGAAGAAGACATGTTTCTAACTCATTGAAAGAAAAGGGGAGGGAAGACATTTGAATGAAGGATAGAGAGGTGAGGAAAGAAGTTTTGAATGAAGAAGACGGGAAATGAAAGGAATCAAACGTAAACCAAGATGGAAGGGAAAAGATGAAGAAGGAGTTTGTTATGAAGTGATAAAAAGCAAAACGTGTCAAATAAGAACGAGAAAAAAAGAGAAAGAGAATGAGGTGAAAGAGGAGGTGAGAAAAGAAAAGAAAAGAAAAAGGAAACAAAACCAAAGAGAGAATCTTGTTGGATCTTAAAAGAATTATGGAGGTACCCTTCTTTGTTTCGCAAAAGACGACCTGAAGGTAGCGAGCCAAGTCGAATGTATCCGGTGAAAACAACAAAGTTTTAAGCTTTCACTCATTCCCTTATTTCATTTTGATATTTCTTGTTTTATTTTGTTTTGTTTTTGTCTTTGTTTTTGTTTTTTGGGGGTTTTTTTAACATAATATTATTAGGTCTTTATTTTTACGAATATTTGTCTATTATTTATATTATTAGTTTTTAAATAAATATTGCTTTGGGGAGCAATTTTTTTTCGCTCAATCTATAAATGTAAGATATGAAAAGATTCTAAATTATTTTTTTTCTTTTCCTTTCTCCCTTCAAATTTCCTAACACCCAATTTGCAGTCTTTGAGGTCCATGTGACGTACAAAACGCTAGCGTTTAAAACGCCGGCGGCCATTTTATTGGCTGTTTTATAACTGTATTCAATTCTGCATTCGTCATTTACTTAATTTTTCGCAATCCCTAATTTCCTCGTTTTGCAACCATACGTCTACCCCACACGACCTCTCTCTCTCTCTCTCTCTCTCTCTCTCTCTCGTTCGCTAGCTCGCTCTCGCTCTCACTCACTCTCTCGCTCTCTCTCACTCTCTCTCTCTTTCTCTCTCGCTTGTTCGCTCTTTCTATCTCTCTCTCTCTCGCTCTCTCTTAGACACACACAACATACACTCTATCTCTGCCTCTCTCTCTCTCTCTCTCTTTCTCTCTCTCTCTCTCTTAGACACACACACAACATACACGCTCTCTCGCTCTCTCTCTCTCTCGCTCGCTCGCTCGCTCTTTCTCTCTCACTCTTTCTCTCTCTCTCTCTCTCTTAGACACACACAACATACACGCTATCTCTGCCGCTCTCTCTCTCTTTTAGGCACACACACAACATACACGCTCTCTCTCTCTCTCTCTCTCTTTGATAAACAAAACACACGCTATCTCTCTTCCTCAATCTCTCTCTCTCTCTCTCTCTCTCTCTCTCTCGTAAACACACACAACACACACGTTATCTCTCTCACTCTCTCTTTCTCTCTCTCTCTCTCTCTCTCAGACACACACAACACACACGTTATCTCTCTCTCTCTATATATATATATATATATATATATCTCCATTATACCTACCTATGTATACATATATATATATGATAAAAACGAATTAAAAAGAAAAGATTCTTCAAGGTCCTCCATGCTATTGCAACAAAGTAGATTTAAAACATTGTAATCTATGGTCCTTGCTACATGATCCGTTACTCTGAGTTTCATGCGTTGCAACAATCAACAAACAGAGGTAGCTACCTTGGTATGCAGTTCTAAATGTCTGATAAGTGAGGCATTATATAAAATTCTAAGCAACGGAGCTAGTAATGCTGGACCATGATTATATATATATATATATATATAAGTACAGTAAAGTTGGTGACTGTAGTCAATGGGGACCCGAAGGCTCCCTTTTCAATAGCTACTACACCAAGGTGGAGAGAAGTGCGCTACTCCTATCCCTCGATTACTCCACTTTACCCTTGATCCATACCTTATAATCCTGAGTGTTAAGCAAGGAAACATCAAGTACCATTTTTTCAGGCTTTGGTATAACTCGACCTGGGATTGAACTCCGGTTTCCCAGGCTTTTAGCGAACACACTCACCGCTGGGCCAATGGACCGGTATATCTATATATGGGTTTTATAGCTGCTTTGCAATAACAGCAACAAACTTTAAGATATATATATATATATATATATATATATATATATATATATATATATATATATATATATATATATATATATATATATATATATATATATATATATATATATATATATATATATATATATATATATATATATATATATATATATATATATATATATATATATATATATATATATTGTGACGTGGTGCTTTACTGAGCCACGTCATTTTATACCACTTCTTGCAAGTTATAATACTTTTCCCCGCTCCCTACACTTCACTATCTTGTATATGCTTACAGCTATTAACATGTTAACGTAGCAGCAGCATGAAACGCAGAAATTCAAAGCACTAGAGGAGTACTGATTGGACGACGACAGCCAATTAGGTGTTATTATTATGGCGCCAAAAAGAAACGGTTGAAAGAAGGTGCGAAACAACCGAAGGAACGCCAGTTGAAGGCTGCAGTCTTCACCCAATCGGACGCAAATGATCTTTCGTGCGAGGAACATTTAGTTGGAGGAAAAATCCCGAGGTAGTGTGAAGTTTGCTAAGAATCATACAATGTCTTCGTTGTTTCATCTACGTGACGCTGTCTTATTTCAACTCTGGATATGAACAAAGAATATACCCACAGAAGAGCTTCCTTAATCAAGTAAAGTATTTATGAACGACTTCACATAACTGAAGAGAAGCGACGGGGTGAAGAAGGCGGAAAAGAAGTGAAGTGAAAAGAATAACATGAGAGAGAATTACAATTCTAAATAGAATTATGAAGGAATAAGTAAAGAATTATCAAACAAGATGTTTGTCATCTCCCAATCCCATTTCTATTTGCATGCATTCATATATCAAGAATGAATTCCGTACACACATCATTACCCAACGAAATAATGAAATGCCAAAATGTTTGTGATCATGTTTGCTCATTTGAAATTGTGATTTGGTGACTATTCTTTTTACACCCTCAATCCCTATCTCCTAATCACCTTTTGTTCTTTCTTTTTTGTTGTTATTAAACGTTTTTCTTGCCTTATTCGTATTGATCGTTCTGTGGCGTTTATTTTTTATATCTTAGACCCAGGATAGAAGTTATTCTACATCACTGTGGCTTATTTTGGAAAGAATACATATTATTTTATTATGCTGTACCTTAATTGAGACACTGCAATCAAAGGGAGATAACTCCGGTCCGATTTTCATCCTTAAAGTCGTAATCATCATCATCATCATGTCGTGCTGGTAGCACGGATATCCCAGACCCTCTCTCGCCACTTTTCTCTATCGTTCATCGCCTCTGGCAGGTCTTCTGGACTACATCCCGTATACTCACATAGCTGCTGAATGTATGTTCGTGCGGGTCGTCCTGCTTTTGCTCGGCCATATGTGGGGGTCCATAAGAGTACATCCCTTATGAGCTCGTTCCTGCTTCTCCAGCAGTGTCATGCATGTCTGGTTCGTCTAACTTGGATAGTTTTCGTGATAGGGGGCAGGTGGCCGTACAGTTGGTGTCTTGTGGGGTGTTGCCGCCAGGACTTGTTCAATATTGCTGGCAGAATTCTTGTGTAATTGCCGTCTAGCTTCTTCTCCAGCCGTTTTGTTAGAGTCCATGTGGTGCATCCATATTGCAGTATCGATGCGAACGCTGCCTGGAAGAAACTGCGTTTCATTTTATCGGTTAGGTCTGATTTCCATATGATTGATAGCCTATTGATAGCTGTCCATGCCTTCGTTAACCTCGTGTCGATGTCAGTCGTAATAATATATATATATATATATATATATATATATATATATATAAACTATTCTGTCCAAGCCTATATATACATATATATATATGTGTGTGCATTATATTCATATTCATATATATGTATGATATTCATATACATATATTTGTATATATATGTATGTGTGTGCGTGTGTGTGAGTGTGCACATGAACAAATGTCTATATATATATGTAGATGGACAGAGAGACGTAGCAGGATATGACATTTAACGGCATCTGATGGTGAGGCACCAGTCTTGGAGTATGGAGACTGTGGAGTATTCCATCTTTACCATTGTTCTTATGTCTATTCTTACCCGAAGTTGTAGGAAATGTTATTGTCTCACAGATGAATCTAATAGAACGGTTCAATCTTTTACTAGGATTGTTGTTAACATTAAATTGAATTAGCAGTTCTAAATATCAACATTTGAAATCATTTAACTGTCTGCAAACAAATGATTAGTATAAAATTAGATAGGAATACTTGCTAAATGAAATAACTAATATTAAAAAATAATACTTGAATCCATTTAACTATTCGCTTACAATAAATAGCAGTACTTGAAACCATTTAATAGCCTACAAAAAAACATCAGTTTTTCATTAAAATACTTGAAACAATTTAACTGTCTGAAAACAAATGATTTATAATAAATAGAATTATTAGTGTTGTATAACAATACTTGAAACCATTTACAAGTGTGGAAGCAATTGAGCCCTGGTTCGTTTAAAAATAGTGTTATTTGCAAACTATTCGCTCACAAATTATATATACAGGGAGAGGAAGCAAAATTAGGAATATTCTTGAATAAAAATAATAAACGACTCAATTATAAAACAAGATTAATTTTAATTTTGATTTAAAAAAACATAAACAACAAAATAAGAAGACCGACACAAAATAGTAAATTTACTCAATATGGCCCTATTTTCTTTTTCAAATATCGTATCAACATATCTTCGAAAAGATTTGCATGCCTTCAAAATAAATTCTTCAAACATTCATTACATTCCTCCTCAAAATCAGTCTTAAGAGAACCAATATTTCGATGGGAAGTTACATTTGTTTTGTTTTCTAAAACGACCCATATAACATAATCAAGGGGATTAAGTCCTGGGCTTAAATCTTGTCTAATTGCTGTCCGCGCAGTTTTCTCATGGACTTCAAATTCATTAGCGTGCTTTCTTATTGACATTGAGGGGTCCTTCTTAATCGCCATTGCAAGAGAAGTTAAAGGGCCTTCTTTTCGTTTTTTATTCAATCCTCAACTCCAGCTTTTCTTTACAAAGCTCTTTTTCTATTAAAAAAAATGTTTGCTTTGCTTTGTATTCGGTAGACAAAAAAAACTTTGGTTTTGTTTCGGCGTTAAGCAAATCATAGATTCTTTTTTGTTTCTTTTCTTGCTCACTCGTCAGGCTGAATTTTGATTTTTTTTAAAAGTGCTTGAATAATAGGGTTAATCATGAAAATTTAGATTTACCGTGTTTTTTTTAATTGGACTAATTTGACTAAAAAAAGACGTTTTAAAAATTAATCGATATTTTCCTTCCGTACTCTCTCTCTCTCTCTATATATATATATATATCAACAGTACTTGGCATTAAATAATCTAGAATGGTTGATATGCCATAAAACACAAGCAATGAATCCGTGTTCCAGTATATATATATATATATATATACTGGGACACGGTTTGATTAAGTGGATAAACCAAAACGGACAACGCATTCAACAATAATATTTCATCTTTATTTTTAAAAGACTTCATCAGAATGATGGGTTTTTCTAAAGTTCAGGATTGGAGGAAATAGATAAATCAAAATAAAGAAAAAAAAAGAAAGGAGGGACAGAAAAGAAAGAAAGGGAAAGATTAAGATATATATAAGAGTTATAAAGGCAAGGGTTATTGACAGTGTAATTATCTGGGGAACGGCTTGGTGGACAGGAGGGAGGCCGCACCCACTGCCAAACGTATAAAATTTCATCAAAGACTTGACCAACGGAAATGAAATATCTAAAATTTCGTTCATGGTTTTTCGGTGTGGGGGGATTTTTATGAAGGTGGGGTTAAGTTTAGTATTGGAAGAAATAGATAAGAAAAAGTTATGACGACAAGTATGATAAGTACGATGAGGGAGGGGTCAAAAGAAGGGGAGACGGAAAAGTAAGAAAGAAAGGGAAAGAGATATATGTCAGAGTGGTGGAAGCAGGAGTTTCAAGCGTATCTCATTTCATAAAGGACTTGACTAACGCCTTCTTAATAACAGAGGGCGTTGACTTGACCAACAGAGATGGAATTTCGTTCATGGGTTTGTTTTGGGTGTCAGGGGGCTAAATAAAGACGAAACATTGTTGAATCCGTTGTCAGTTTTGGTTTATCCATTTTTTGACTTATTTTTCTCATCTTGTCTGATTTACCAAAAATCTACCATTTTTCCATATGTATGTATATAAAAACATATATACATATTTACCAACCCCTCCGCTCGGATAGGATATGACACAAGGTTAATTTTTAAGTGGAGTTTAACAGTTTTTAATTCAAAGTTTTCCTTCTCCTAGACTAGTTGCCTCACCAAGGCTCAAGAAATCAGTCTGCCCTACTATTTACCCAAAGCTGAAGGGAGAATAATTGGATTCATACATTTCCAAAGGGTAGTTGTGCTATATGAAATGCGATCAGTCTCGACCAGGATCTGAATTCGGGTCGCCGTGTCCATTTCCTACGACGATAACCATTATATATAACCATTATATATATATATATATATATATATATATATATATATATATATATATATATAAACTTATATACGTATGTATCTCTGTGCGTATTTTGAATTAGAAGGTTTATTTATCCATCCTCTGTTACAAAAAAGGTTAGACTAATAATCATCTTCATAGGAAATGGATACGGCGAACGGAAACACTGAATTCAAACCTGTTAGACCCCGCTCAAAAACTTGACCTTGTGTCACATTAAAGTAGCCTTGTGTCCGGTCCTAACGCCCTGTGATGGTGATTTATTCGAATACTTAATCTCTGGTTGTAACATACTCATGCAGAAACATAGTCAACACAATAATGACGAACGAAACACAGTTCTTTAGAAAAATATAAAATCTCACACTTTATTCGAAATGGTACGAAATGGTTACGAAAGGGTTATGTGTGAGAGGTGAGTTGGAGACTGAACAAAGCTACAACATATTGACCCCCAGCTCTTCCGGCTATAGCAGCAATTCTTTCTAATCCTGCAAGGCTGCTCAACCGGGGGCCCTGAGGGCCCAGTTCTCTGCTGGGTCTGGTTCTCACTGCTTCGAACTGCAACAACTGACTCCAAACTCTGATCTCCAGCTAACTCGTACTTCCTGTAGCACCGGGTTATATAATTGTTTTACGTCCACCTACTTCAGTGAGTGTCGCATCTGCAGTCAATTCAACCCGTCCACAGTCAAGGTTATCCCCTGATATCTTCGACCGGATGCACCTGTTATTTACACAGGTGCATTTCTCATTTGACCACTCGGCCGGGTCGGAGGTCAATATGTCACATGGTAATATAACTCCACAGCATCTACTAATCTAAATTGCAATTTATTTTTTTTTCTTTCTTTCTTTTATTCCTTAAATTTTTGTGGGTCATGGGGAATGAAATAAGCTTTTTTCTTTTGGTATCATTTTCTTGATAAACAAATACCAATGAACGTAAAGCGTCCAGATCTATCGTGGATCTACTGAGGATCTTCAATACTTCCCATATCCAGCAATAAGAAACACTATATATGTATATATATGAGTGTGTTGGGTATCACCCTCCTTTTTCCACACAATGAACTAGTCCATCTGCCATATATAGCAGTAGCTACTAATACCAGGGCAGACTAGGAGGTGAAGAGCAGCTTCTTATAGGAATAGTATTAGAGCATTGGAGACTGGAGATCGCACTAGATCACCTTACTTGCTACCGTAATAACGGAAGCCAATACTATCGTTGGACTATATCTTTATTCTGTATTCACTAATCCTATCTTCTTGTCAACTAATAGTCTCTCCATTGGATATACTTTTTCCTGAGAATATATCTCTATTTCCTCTCATATCGTGGTTTGTCCTTTATTCAATATTACAAGCGTTCACTAACCAGAACGCAACATATATATATATATATATATATATATAGTTTTGTTTGGTTTTGTTTGGTTTGGTTTTATGGCATATCAACCATTGTTGGTTATTTAATGCCAAATCCTGTTTTTACATATTTATCAAATGTGACCAGTAAACTCATTTTGTAGATACACACTGTTAAATAATCAAACAGTTCTATTTCTAACAATTCAATTTAGCATAAGTCAACAATCTTAAATCGTTCCAAGTATTGTTGTAACATATTGACCTTTGACCCAGCCGTCAATCAAGACATCATGATATAGCCTTGACCGTGGACGGGTTGAATTCAGTGCAAATGCGACGCTCATGGGAAGCAGGTGGATGTCAAACAATTATATAACCCGGTGCCACAGAGAGTTCGAGTTAGTTGGAGTCAGTTGCAGTTGAAGTTCGAGTTGTAGTTCGAGGCAGTGAGAACCAGCTCCCAGCAGGGGGCTTAGGCCCTCAAGACTCCCGGTTGAACAGCCCAGCAGAGTGAGAAAAGAAGTGCCGCTATTGTCAGAGGAACTGGGGGTCAATATGTTGCAGTCTATTCGGTCTCCAACTCACCTCTCCCACACAACCGTTTCGCAACCCTTTAGAAAAATGTGTGAGAGATATATTTTTCTAAAAAAAAAGTGTGTTCGTTCGTCATTATTGTTGATTATGTTTCCGCATGTATATGTATACGTATAGTTGTATCACGGCTATACAACATTGTTATGTATGACTAACAATTCAATTAAACATCAGTTATTTGTTTAAACACTGTTAAATGATCTAACAGTTCTATTTCACACATTTCAATTTTGCATAAGTGATTTGTTTGCACTCAAACTGTTCTATTTGACCCAGGTGCTACCACTCTAGATCTGGACCTGGAATCGATGACAATGAAGGGGTACTCCACATTCCCCAAATCTCTAGCATTACATGAGTCTCACTATCAGATTGTTTAATATCATATCCAGGACACTCGTCGGGGGAGTCTTACCTGTCTGCAGAGACGTAGTCGGTGTATTCAACAACATCACCCGACAAGTCAAATATATATTTATATATATATATATACATGGAATATATTTCTAAGTGTGTATATGTATGTGTTATACAATATTGATATAATTTTTATATGTTTTCTGAAGAAGTACTTCGGCAAATTAATGTCACGAACAGCCACTGATCCAGATATTCCCAGATGTATTTTTGTTGTTATTGTTGTTGTTCAACTAATTATCGTGTTTCGTTTCGTTTCGTTTCGTTTATTCTTGTTTTGTTTTGTTCGTGCAAAGTTTCAGATTCTCATTCAACCAGTTAACAGCTTGTCTACTGATGTCTTACAAGTCAAGTCGATAGTTCTTGGTAATTGCCATTTATTCCCTCTTCCTACGGGGCTTTGATTTCTTTTGTCTTTTACCACCTTGAAATTTCCCAAAACTTTGCGTTGTTTCTGGAAATAAATGATTTCACAATATTCTTATTAACTCGAAAGCTGTTGATCTGATTTTGCGACTAGTTTAATTATCAAATTATCAACTATTATCTGATGGATTTAGGAATAATTAGATATCTAAAATAAATGAAGCAGCGTCGAATCAACCGAAAAGGACATCAAAACGAGGCTAACGAAAGCATGGACAGCTATCAATAGGCTATCGATTATATGGAAATCAGACCTAACCGATAAAATGAAACGCAGTTTCTTCCAGGCAGCGGTCACATCGATACTGCTATATGGCTGCACTACATGGACGCTAACAAAACGGCTGGAGAAGAAGCTAGACGGCAATTACACAAGAATGCTACGTGCAATCTTGAACAAGTCCTGGCGGCAACACCCCACAAGACACCAACTGTACGGCCACCTGCCCCCTATCAGGAAAACTATTCAAGTTAGACGAACCAGACATGCATGACACTGCTGGAGAAGCAGGGACGAGCTCATAAGAGATGTATTCTTATGGACCCCCACACATGGCCGTGCAAAAGCAGGACGACCAGCACGAACATACATTCAGCAGCTATGTGAGGACACGGGATGTTGTCCTGAAGACCTACCTAGGGCGATGAACGATAGGGAGGAGTGGCGAGAGAGGGTCAGGGATATCCGTGCTACCAGCGCGATATGATGATGATGATGATGATGATGATGATGATGAATATCCGTCTTATTTGTATAAAGTTCGAGAAAGAATTTAAAAAACTGGTATCTTTGAAGGGTGTGTACTCACCGCATAATGAGTAACGTGTTGGACTGCAACATCGTAATAAGCGGGTTCGAACTCCACTCGCACAATAACGTTCATTTTCAGACTAATGCCCTAATTATTCCCCAGCTAAGGGTTAAATGGTATAACTGTGACACTATGTGGGTGGTAGGCCAGGCAGACGATTTCTTTGTCTATTTTGGTGCGACACCAAACAAAGGCCTGAACTCGAGATCTCCGACGAGACCGGAAGTGGGAGGGGAAAGGCAGGTCCGAGAGAAGCCAGAGGGGCAGTTGGCAAAGGAACCCGGAGAGGGTCAGTTGGCGAAAAGAGACGCAGAGAGGCAGTCGAGAACGGACAGCGGAAGGGACTGGTCAAGATGGGTTAGCAGTCCAGAGTGGACAACGGTCCGCAGAAGGAGGCAGTGAGGAAAATGGTCAAAGATGAGTTGGCATTCCTAGTGGCTTCTGTTGGAGTTTCACGAAAAATACACTTCCAGCGATTGTCTACAAGATGCACGAAAAGCTGTACAAAAAAAGTGTCACAAAACTACCCTTCTTGCACTTGGAGCTGACCGAAGTCCATATTGTTCGTTTGTTTGTTCTTTTTCTCCCACTCCCTCGGTTGTATTTTTTGTGGTCGTAAAGAAATGTGTAATGCCCCTGTTGGAACCCACTGGATGAATCACGGGCCATGAATAGTATTGGTTTTAAGAAGTTGATGTATTCGGGGTGGCCGAAGCGGGTATCACATTACTACTGTTCTTCTACAAAGATAGCTTTGGCGTTAAATAACAAATGTTATATAATTGCCGAGGGATTTCGGTTCATGCCTTTGAATTTAGTTAGGCTGAGAACCTTTCGGCTCAGCACATGGGTTAGTTAGGTGCAACATTGAGGCAGGTGTTAACGCGGGTGCGCGCAGGCGGATGGAGGAGTCACTCAGATGTCATAATAGTCCGAGACGAAACGGGGTGACAGGGTGCGGGTGACGTCACGCACCGGAAGCGTGCAGAGGTTTGTGGAGATTTGAAGAAAGTTAGAGAGTTGAGTACTAGACGCCAAAGGAGAAGGATCGACTTTTGGAGCTCGCAAACGCGAGGCGAACTTGCGCCCTATGGGGGCCACACGAGATGAAGGCCAAATGAATAAGACAGCATAGAAGATTGTGTCTCTCCTCCTTACGTCGAAACCTTTAACTCAAAGTTAATAAAAAGGTTTCGTACCTGAACCAAAAGTCGTTACGTGTTTTCGAATTCCGAGATTCCAATGTTCTTTATATGTTCTATCGTTATCAACTTTCGATGTCCATTTCATCCATTTTGCGCATGGCCATATTCCTTTATCTGACTACGCAACACAAAGACATCAAAACAAATCCTGCTATCTTTAGTTTTAAAATATAACAAATTTTGTATCAAAAAAAATGTTTGGGGTATACTTGATTATGGGAAATACTATTTCAAGGCCTTTGACTCCATACACAGAGGAAAAGCAGAGCAAATACTACTCGTCTACGGCCGGCTCATTGACCCAGTAAGTAGAGTGTTCGCCAATGATCCGGAAGACCTGGGTTCGATCCCAGGTCGTGTCATTCCAAAAACTTTAAAAATGGTACCTGATACCTCCTTGCTTAACACTCAGCAATATAAGGTACGTATTGAGGGTAAAGTGGAGCAATCCAGGAAAAGGAGTAGTGCCCTCCCTTACACCTTGGTGTAGTAGCTATTGAAAAGGGAGCCTTCGGGTCACCCTCGCCAACTTTACTTTTACTAATTTTCGAATATGAATATTAACTACATCCTAATTTATTAATTAAATCTAATGAATTAATTATTTTCAAAAAGAAACCGTGTGTATTTACTATTATCGTTTTCGTAACATAAAATATTCTTTACCATATATTTTCCCCAGTCGGCTGAGTCTGTAGAATACACCGACTGCTTCTCTGCCGAAAGGTAAGACCCCCACTCCATCTCCGCCACGAGTGTCCTACATATAACACTAAACAATCTGATGGTGAGGTTTCAGTAAATATAATTTAATTTATGATTAATTTTTTTTTAATTCATAATTCCCACCCTGAAGATGACATAAAATATTTTCTACCGGAAAATCTTAGATAATTTCGTTCAAACATGACGATGGACCTAAACTAATATTTAGTAATGAATTTTTCTCATCTATTTATGTACTTTTCTTTCCGTTTTATTCTTTTTACAACATATCTGTCTTATTATAATTTATGTCTTATTCAAATATATATATATATATATATATAATAGTAAACAATGTATGAGCTGTATGTATCATAATAGTCAAATAAACAATAAGCTAAGAGAAACAACCTGTTTTGAAAAGATTTGCTCTCTCTGCCAAAAATGGCCGAGCTGGTTAACAAAAACTGATTTTATAATAAGGAATTTGTGCTACATTCCTGTAATTCTTAGTTTTGAGCGCAAAACTGCTTCTTCTTCACTCATTGTTGAGGACACCAGCTTGTTTACAATTATATATATATATATATATATATATAGCTTTTTTACAATATTCGTAATAGTGCTCACCTTCCTTTATAAAAGCTGAGCACTTTTTAAAAATATTTTAATCCCCAATTTCACGGTAGCTGCTGTTAGCATCTACCCCGCGTGAAACTCAAAGTTAGACGAATTTTGCCGGGGGGTTCATTTATACCATCGGGTTTTGTTGACCAGTTCGGCTATTTTTAGCATAGAACAAGTCTCTTCAAAATAGCTTGTTCTTCTCAACTTGTTGTTGAGGGAACCGGCTTGTTTACAATTATTCTAAATAACACACACACACACACACACACACACACACACACACACATATATATATATATATATATATAATTGTGCGTACTCGGGTATCCCAAAGTCCTTGAGAATTTTATGCGTTTTATTTTCTTGGACAGATTTTGGTTTGTGCAAATACCATTTATCAAGATATTCAAACTTAAGTATCTTGCACAATTACGTGTGAATCACCTTTCCTACCCAGTCATGTTTATTCTTGTACTATTTCTCAGCCATTTTGCTACATTTGCTTACTATTTGATGACCTCTTTCATTGGCCAAACTTGCTATTCTGTAACGTATTTTTGATTTTAACGTTTAGATAATTAGCCCATACGGCATTATTTTTCTGCAGCAATAAACAGATTAAGTTTCTCTCTTTGAGTTTCCTCCGCGTAGCCATGTCACTGCCATCTCGAAAAGAACATAACAGTGGTATTGAAGGTTATGTGGTGATAGAGACGAAACCATCAATCGCATGATAAACGAATGCAGCAAATTAGCACAGAAAGAATATAAGACTAAATACGACTGGGTGGGCAAGGTGATCCTCTGAAAATTGTGCAAGAAATTTAAATTTGACCATACGAGCATAAGGTATATGTACAACTCAACATCCCGGAGAATGACACACACAAACTCCTCTAAGAGTTTAATGTATAAATGGATCATTTAATCTCGGCCAGACGACCTGTTGGATTGTTTAGGGGCCTACTAATGGCGTATCAGCCGTCTATAAATTGTCAGCAAATATTTATAAGCTCGCCGGTCAACACCAACAGTAGATTGACCAATCAGAGAAGACTATAGCATATATGAACAACGACAACTTAATGCAGCCTTGTTACTTAGTGTATCTTTTGTATCGCACAACTAAAAACAAGATGGCTACTCGAATTGCAATACGACCAGACTTTATAATAATCAACTAAAAGAAAGAGGACTTGCAAAATTGTTGACTTTACTGTCCCGGCTGACCACAGAATAAAATTGAAAGAAAGTGAAAAAGAAATAAGTACCTCGACCTTGCTAGGGAATTGAAAATGCTGTGCAACATGAAAGTGACGTTTATGCCAATTGTAATTGGTGCTCTAGGTACAGTCACCAAAGGATTAATAAAGGGTCTTGTGTACAAAGTATCAAAAGAAAAAAATCGGCACTGCACGAAGACAAGGTCTGCAGAAACTGAGCATATAATAACTACGTGACCAGCAAGAACTCTAAGTCTGCTAAGGCCAGATATAGAATAAGCAGTCAGCTTCTCCGACAGAGACGCAGAGAAGTCAAAACTAAGATGGTGGTTCACAAAGGCAACTGAACTCTAAACATTTTCAATCAATTTAGGTAACTTGATTATGTAGTAGAGCTGACATCTACAGGGTGAAACGCTAAAATTGTCCTCCAGAAGAAAACAACACTACAGCTTTATTTTAAAACTTTTATTGAAAAAATCAATTCAGCTAACTTGATTATGAAGTAGAGCTGACATCTACAGGGTGAAACGCTAAAATTGTCGTCCTAAAGAAAACAACACTACAGCTTTATTTTAAAACTTATTGAAAAAATCAATTCAGGTAACTTGATTATGTAGTAGAGCTAATATCTATTCAATGTACTGGGTGAAACGATAAAATTGTCCTCCTGAAGAAAACAACACTACAGCTTTATTTTAAAACTTTTATTAGAAAAAATCAATTCAGGTAACTTGATTATGTTGTAGAGCTGACATCTATTCAATGTAGCCGCCTTCAGCCTCAATCACCGCCTCGATACGGATCCGGAACTGGGAGCATGCCTTTTCCACAAGTGCCGGCGGGAGCTCAGCGAATATTCGGCGGATGGCGGCGATCAGGCTGGCTTTGGTGTTGTGGGAGGTGATGTTGGTGATGTCCTCGACATATGACCAAACGAAGTAGTCCAGAGGGTTCAGGTCGGGGGAGCAAGGGGACCTGACGGACTTGATTAGTTTGAGGTTCTTTGTCTTCTCAGTCAAGATCTGGCTTGTCTGGCGCCTGTAGGATATACACTTCGAGTCCTCCTTCACACATGTATTCACAGTTGTGTGTGAGACGCCTAAATCTCTGGCAAACTGCCGAATAGGCCACTGGGGAGTTTCATCAATGATTGCCTGGACCTTTTCGATTAATTCCTTGGTCCAGGTCTTCCTGGCGGTGTCCCTCCGCTCCACTACCTCCAAAGGGTCGTCCGATGTGTTCTCAAGCGTTGAACCGTCCGGATTTGCATTTTGAGGGTGCTGGCAATGGTCCTGTTGTCATAACTTGGATCGGTATTGAGCATGAGTTGTAGCGCGGCGCATTGTGTAACTTTCAGACATGATAAAAGGCTCCTATCGCTCTTGGGATTTGTACACAACTGGCCAACTAGTAGATGGTCTGCACCAAAAAAGAAAACCGGTTTTCATTAAACGGAAATGGAATCATGTCATCTTTTCTAGGGCGACAATTTTATCGTTCCACCTGTAGACATTTTCAGACTCTAATGACTCCAAATGTTTTTACTAAACCATGAGAGCTGTGTGGGAGCCTTAAATGAACCACCCAGAACAACTGCTGGCTTTCGATAACAAAATAATAATCACTTAAAATCATGAACTTCTTGCCAAGTGAAAGGACCTCTTTGCCCCACTGCTCAATGAACCATCAACAGTGGAACAACCTGCGGTTGACAACATTGAACCAAGGCCAATCCAACACTGAATGTGTAAATGCCCATACCTGGATAAAATTAGTAGGGTTATTGTTGTGGTCCCGGAAAGTGTCACTAATGAAAACACAAAAACGGATATTAGATAACAGATTATATTACATAAAAAAGATAGAGTTACATAGAAAAGGTAAGAAGTTTCGTACTGTTCGGATAACACCGATATTTATCTGCCTCTCTGGCAGCGAAATCTCTCAGTAATAATAACGGTGAGAAGAGTCCATTATGGTAAGATGAGTAAGGCTCGCACAACAGTTATCTCTAAGCTCTGCGACAGAAAGTTTCCAGACACAGATGGACTTCAATCAGAAATCATTAAGAGAGGGGGAAGGTTGCTTGTCAAGGGATTCTACACCATCGTAAGACAAGCTTGGCAAAATTTAGACGTCTATACAGACTGGAAAGATGCACAACTAGTGACCATCTTCAAGAAGGGAGACCGAAAATTGGGGATGTCACTCCTCTTCATACCAGTGAAAGGGTTCGCTGGCATACTGCTTAACAGACTATCTACCGTCGCAGAGGATTTTCTACTTGAGTCACAACGTAGCTTTTGCGCAAACCGAGGAACCACAGGCATAATCTTTTCCTTGCGACATTACAAAAAAATAGCATTGAATCAAATATACCCATCTACATATTTGTCGATTTCCCAAAAACCTTCGACACTGTGAAGATGGAAACACTATAGAATATCCTTTGGAAACTATTCTAATGACGGCTTCAAGTTATTATGAGATAAAGCCACTTGCGTTCTTGAGAAGTTAAAAAAAAAGAAATGACGAAGGAAAGAAATTGTAAATGAAAGAAATGTCATCGTCATGGTTTTTTTAACAATTTATTTTAATTATAACTTTATATTAAACTGCGGTAAGAACTCTTATATTCTCAAGAAGTTAAAAAGAAAAATATTGGCTTTATTTTTTCTAAGTCTATTACAGCAATGTTACGATAAAGCCAATTATGTCCTTGAGAAGTTAAGCAAGAAAAGACGAAAGAAAGAAATGTCATCGTTTTTGGTTTGTTTCTATTATTTCTTTTTATGATAGCTTTATATTATGATGAGATGAAACTACTTACGTTCTTAAGAAATTAAAAAACAATATCATTCGCTATTTTTCTAAGTTTTTAATAGCAATGTTGTGATAATGTATGATAAAGCCACTTGAGAATTTAAAAAAGAAAATGATTCTCTATTTTTTCTAGTTTTTTTATGGCAATGTTGCAATAATATACGATAAAGTCACTTATGTTCTTGAGAAGTTAAAAAAAAAAGAAAATCATTCACTCTTTTTCTAAGTTTTTTATGGCAATGTTGCAATAAGATGTGATAAAGTCACTTATATTCTTGAGAAGTTAAAAAAAAGAAAATGATTCGCTATTTTTTCTAAGTTTTTTTATGGCAACGTTGCAATAATATATGATAAAGTCACTTATGTTCTTGAGAAGTTAAAAAAGAAAATGATTCGCTATTTTTTTCTAAGTTTTTTTATAGCAATGTTGCAATAACATGCGATAAAGTCACTTATATTCTTGAGAAGTTAAAAAAACGAAAATGATTCGCTATTTTTTCTGAGTTTTTTTTTTATGGCTATGTTGCAATAAGATGCAATAAAGTCACTTCTATTCTTGAGAAGTCAAAAAAAAAGAAAATCATTCACTCTTTTTCAAAGTTTTTTATGGTAATGTTGCAATAATAAGCGATCAAGTCACTTACGTTCTTGAGAAGTTAAAAAAAAGAAAATGATTCGCTATTTTTTCTAAGTTTTTTTATGGCAACGTTGCAATAATATATGATAAAGTCACTTATGTTCTTGAGAAGTTAAAAAAGAAAATGATTCGCTATTTTTTCTAAGTTTTTTTATGGCAACGTTGCAATAATATATGATAAAGTCACTTATGTTCTTGAGAAGTTAAAAAAGAAAATGATTCGCTATTTTTTCTGAGTTTTTATGGCAACGTTGCAATAATAAATGGTAAAGTCACTTATGTTCTTGAGAAGTTAAAAAGAAGAAAATGATTCGCTATTTTTCCCAAGTTTTTAATAGCAATGTTGCTATAATATGCGAAAAAGCCACTTACATTCTTGAGAAGTTAAACAAGAAATGGCGAAAGAAAGAAATGTCATCGTCGTGGTTTTGTTTCTACTATTTATTTTAATGATGGCCTTATATTATGATGACCGGTCAGCGTAGACGAAGAATGTAATTATTGACCCACTGAGATGGAATATCTTTCAGTGAAGCCGAAAAAACATCGGACACTATGGCTCTCAGCAAAGACTTTCACAAACTTCTGCTCCATCGGCCGGGCGTTTGAAATGGAGAGAAAAATGACGTGTGTACCGTACCGACACGTCGACTGGCGACGACACACTTGTTCCTCACATCTACCTTGATAAGTTTGTCCACTGCTCAACAAAACGTGAACAATCGCGCCCTTGGGGAGAGCAGAATATCCCAGACGAATACCCACAAAATCCTGTGTCGCCCTCCTGCGCATGCTCACAACGCGTAACCTATTATCCTTAAATGTTCTCAAGTTCTCTCTCATTTCTCTTTTTCTGTTACTCTCTCTCTCTCTCTCTCTCTCTCTCTCTCTCTCTCTCTCTCTCTCTCTCTCTCTCTACTAGTTTCCCATTTCTTTTGTGTTTCTCTCCTTCTCCTCTTTCTGCTGGCAAGGGACGTGTTTTGAACATGATGTATCGAACAGTTGTTGATTCAGCAACATGCAGAGGTTAGCTTAAATGAGTCGCGGATTCATTACACGCTGAAAGAGGTTGTTGTTACCGTCAATAATGCCAACTCAGAATTCTTCCCATAATTCCCCCGACCGAACTCTCCAGAAGCGTTTTGAAAGATATTAACGCGAACCCAGACGACGCCATAAACCCTGAAGGTCAATGAACTTTAAACTCAGGATAGACCAACACGAAAAACTGATAATTAACTGCATGTATCAAAAGTATTTTCGTTCGATGCAGACTTTTACTCCTAAATTTGTTTATTGTACATATATTAAGATTATTTAGGTTGGTTGGTTGGTTGGTTTTTATGGCATATCGACCCTTGTAGGTTATCAAATCCCAAATCATGTTATATATATATATATATATATATATATATACTAAGTCCAAAATTAGACTTCTATGCAATAATTCCTATATAGTAAGTAAAGTTGGCGACCGTAGTTGAGGGCGACCCGAAGGCTCCCTTTTCTATAGCTACTACAGCAAGGTGTAGGGGAGGGCGCTACTCCTTTTCTAGGATTGCTCCACTTTACCCATGATACGTACCTTATATTGCTGAGTGTTAAGTAAGGAGGTATCAAGTACCATTTTTAAAGTCTTTGGTATGACTCAACCTAGGATTGAACCCCAGTCTCCCAGACCACAGGCGAACACTCTACCCACAGGGCCAATGATGATAATTTTAAATATATTCTGAGGGCTCAATGCATGGCTATTAATATGTAAGAATTATATTTTTTTAAAGTCACTAACAGAGCAATTATATCATTAATATCTAATAAAACTCAACAGATGTTATGCGATTATAGATTTATTTCAACAATTTGTTAGTACGAGTCGTCTCATCAGATGGCGAACAATTTCAGTTAAGAGTTACAGCTATTCCTGGAAAATAAATTTTATCATAAATTAAACATTGGTTGGGACATTTCTCACTTACAAATTGTTGAAATAAATTCTTAATAGCATAATATCTGTTGAGGTTTACTTTATATATATATATATATATGATTGAAATAAACGGAAAAGTGGATAAACCAACACTGACAACGGATTCAATAATACTTCGTTCTTTATTGAAAACAGAACTTCATCAGTATGGAAATCGCTTTTTCTAAAGTTTAGCAATTGAGGATAGATAAAATAATGATCAAAATATTAAGATATAAAAAGAGGGAAAGGTCTAAAGAGAAACAACTTCGCTCCTTTTTTTCTTTTTTTTCCGTTTCAATCTCTTTTCTACTTCTTTTTCTTTCCAGATCTTCTTCCTCTTCTCCTCCTCCTTCTTCTTCTTCAGATATATATATATATATATATAGGTAGCAGAAAAAACATAATCCAAATAGGTGAATATATTATGATGTAAAGTCGACCTTAACGTTTCGGTTTCAGTAACCATCATCAGGACTTGGATATCAAAATAGTTCACAGAGCGATGGATGCTTGCTGTCGGATTTTAATCCATATTTACTTTTATATATATATATATATATATATATATATAACTTAGTGTTTTTTCTATGAAAAATACCGTATTTGACGGAATATAAACGCACAGATGTATAAAATGCAGCCCAATTTCAGCAGAGCAAATAAAAAAAAACAAAGTACTAATATTAAACGTGATGAAATTATCATAATGAATATTATCAATGATAACACTTTTAATCTGCATATTAGCCATTTAAATAATGACAACAGGTATATGAAAGTTACTCTAAAGTCTAATTGCCCAGTCAGCTGGGGCTGTAGAATACACTGACTGCACCTCTGTAGAGGGGTAAGACCCCCCCCTAACGAGTGTCCAGGATATGACACTAAACAATCTGATGGTGAGGTTCCAGCACTGCTGGAGCTTTGGAGAATGCAGAGTACCCCTTCATTGCCATCGCTCCCAGGTCCACTCTGGCCCGGAGTGGTAGCACTTGATAGGGTCCTATCTATGGGTTAAATAGAACTAACGACATACTTATGCTAAACTGAATTGTTTGAGTAAATTGAATAGCTTGAAATAGAAATGTTTTTGACAATTAAACCGTACTTACATTTAAACTGCGTGCTTATGCTTAACTGAATTATTTCAAATAGAACTGTTTTTCGACATGAAAATTGTATTTACACTTAACCGAATTGTTACATATAACTGCTTGAATAATTTGAAATGGAAATTTTTTTGACAAACTATGTACTTATGCTAAACTGAATTATTTTTAAATAGAACAGATTATTTACATAAAAATGGATTTGGCGTTAAATAACTTACAAAGGTTGATATGCCATAAAATCCAACAAACCAACAAACCAAACCATCTAAAGTCTAAGCTAATGGAGTTGCCAGCTAGCTAATTTCGGCCGACTATGAAAATAAAATGAATGCCTCCCAACCTCCTCCCCCCCCCCCGAAAAAAACCGCTAGAAAATACGTGTATACAAGACGGAAAATTTAAAGATCTTCAGATCACCGTAGAATCGACTGACATAAAATTAAGAACGCCGAAAGCAAAGCAAATCCTTTCTACCTTTGGCAGTGGTCAACTCACAGTTAGTTATTCTGTCTTTATACGATATTGTCATTTAAAAATGCACGAAGATTTTATGTGTAAAATCACTTAAATATAAAAGACTTACTATAAATCCAAGCTGCAGTTGAACCATGAAAAAAGGAGGTAAAAGATGTTAATTCTTATGGACCTCCACATATGGCCGAGCAAAAGCAGGACGACCAGCTCGAACATACATACAGCAGCTATGTGAGGATATGGGATGCAGCACTGAAAACCTGCCAGAGGTGATGAACGATAGGAAGCAGTGGCGAGAGAGGGTCAGGGATACCCGTGCCGGCGGCACGACATGATGATGATATATATATATATATTACAATTTGATGGAGACTCAAACTCGGTTAAGTGGTCATAATAAATTTATTCCGGAGGAGAATATTACTATACTCTCCGTCTCGTCTGATGACTCTTTACATGCTTCTCTCTAGTCGCTGAGTTGAAAAAAAAATCTAAGTTAGAGTAAGAATAGAATGTCTCTAAGGATGCAATGAACCATAAATAAAGACTCTCCGATGAATTTGAAAAAGAAAATAATAAAGTAACTGTGGACTTATACTAAGTTAAAACCTAATACACGCAGGGGGTGATTGTTTTTTAGATACACCTGGGAAGCCATGGGAAGCAGCATGGTGGATGTAAAGGCGGACGAACCCAACGACGGGTCACCAGGTGCTGGGCGGATGAATCCCACGGGACAACGGCCAGGATCAAATAGTTCGATCGGGGAACTACTGCTGCTCATCTTTTAGGATGGTTTCTATAGCTGAGAATAAAAACACAGCCATCGAGAGATTACAATGACTCATACTCAAACTACTTGTAGAAACTTCATTGCTCTTTGCGCGCTTGCTATGGTTTGAGCCTTGGCCCCAGTGTTCAAAAAACCAACTCCAGAGCTCAAACTAAAACAAAAATTACTAAAATGCAAAAGCACAATACAAATAGCGACATTCAACGCTAGAATTCTATATAGAATAGGCCAACTACCGGAACTGACAGCTTCTGCGATAGATCATTAGATAGACATAATATGCATACAAGAACACTGATACATTCATAGCGAAGATACAAAATACGACGATACCGGCAATGGATAGACGATTGTCTCGGCACCTACATGGAAAAACTCTGTCAGCACCGTGATAGGAGATTTGGTATGCTAATACGACCACGGACCCAAAAGTTACTGAATAGCATCGAGAAAATACAACCGTGGATGATGGTAGTGACGTTTAATGGCAACCCCAGCGCAACAATTATCTCTTGTTCGTCGCATCCCGAAACACAACGTTATTATCATCAGTAAAGACATGAATGCCCAAATAGGTAAAGACGTCAACAACAAATTTAGCTTAAACAACTCGTCAAACAGAAATGAGGAACGTCCAACAGATTTCACGCTAAAAATAGATGAACATGCCTAAATACTAAATTTTAGAAAAGAGAGGGAAAATTATGGATCAACACCTTCACAAACAATGCTAAAGCACAGATAGACTACATTCTTATAAATAGGAAATGGAATAATATCGTATTGAATTGCGTGGCATATTCCTCTTTCGAGGGTGTGTCCTCAGCTCACCGAATTGTCACGACAAAGATTCGACTAAGTCTGCAAAGGAATGCGGCCCGAACAACCACAACCGCACACTATGACTGGTCCCTGCTTAACAACTTGGATAATAGAGATAAATATATGTTAACAATAAGAAACAAATGCGATGCACAACAGAAGACAGAAACGCATACTCCCAATGACGAATATGAGAATTTCATCACTCCCCACTTAGAATCGGCAGCAAAATGCATACCAGCAAAACAAAGAGCTAAACCAAGAGTCCCGTGGGAGACATTAGCAGTTAGAAAAAAGCGTACAGACTTGAAAATTGCCTCCCTACACAATAGGAAGAACACAACCAATATCAATACACAGGAACTTAAGAAAGCATAAAATGAATTAACTAATGTATGCCTAAAAGAACAAACAGAATACATACAAAATCAAATCACTAAGATTAGAGACTCGGTTGAAGATAGACAATCTAGGATAGCATGGGAGACGGTAAACAAAGTGAGCAGAAGGAAGAGCACTGCGAAAGCTAAACTGAAAGATATCAGCTAAGAAGAACGAATACAACTATGGAAACAACATTTCCAAAATTTACTCGGAAAACCTCCGAAAATTACGCATAAACCAATCGCAAAAATTATTAGTTATCAATTAGACATCAAACTAGGACAATTTATACATGAAGAACTCGACTCAGTACTAAGAAGAATTAAAAATAAGAAAGCAGCAGGGCTTGATGAAATACCCCCTGAAGTATGGAAGACCAGGCATTTCGATGGCATACTGCTCCGACACTGTAATGCCGTATAAAATCAAAACACAATAGACAGATGAACAAAGGGATGCATCTTCCCTTTCCCATAGAAGGATGTCGTCGGAATAGCCAAGAACTACCGAGGTAAAACCCTTACATCCATAACAGCCAAGATCTCCACTACGCAACCGCATAGAACCTAAAACTGAGAAAATACTTTGGAAGAACCAAAATGGCTTTCGGAGAAATAGATCCTAAACATCATAATTTTAGACTATTCATCGAATTCTTGGTGTACGTTCAGAAAACTTTGAGGTAAAAATATCATTCGTCAACTTTTCCAAGGTATTTGAATCCATACACAGAGAGAAGGTGGAGCAAATACTTCTCGCCTACGACCTCCCCAAAGAAACCGTCGCAGTCATCATGATGCTATATAAAAACACGAAAGTATAATCCGCTTCCCGGATGGAGACGCAGACTACTTCGACATTGTAGCAGGTGTGCTGCAAGGAGACACATTAACCCCATATCTGTTTATCATCTGCCTAGATTACGTGCTTAGACCGTTTATTTATACAATGAAAAAAAAAACGGTTTCAAGCAGGCAAAGAAGGAAGCAGAAGATACCTGGCCCAAACTATTACTGACGCAGACTACACCGATAGCATAGCGCTTTTAGAAAATACACCCGCCTAAGCTAAATCCCTGCTACATTGCCCGGAACTAGCAACAGGTGACATAGGCCTCCATTTCAACGCAGATAAGACGGGATTTATGTGCTTTAATCAAAGAGGTAACATCTCTACATTAAAGTGGGGTCCTTTGAAACTAATGGACAAGTTCACCTTCCTAGGAAGCAGAGTCTCATCAACCGAGACAGAGATCAACACGCGACTAGCACAAGCTATCGATCATATGGAAGTCAGACCTGACCGATAAAATAAAACAGTTTTTTCCAAGCAGCGGTCTTGTCGATACTACTATATGGATGCACTACATGGAGGCTAACAAAAAGGCAGGAGAAAAAGCTTAACGACAACTACACAAGAATGCTGCGAGCTGTATAGAACAAGTCCTGGAGGCAACATCCCACAAAACAGCAGCTGTACGGCCACCTACCACCCATCACGAAAACTATCAAAGTTAAACGAATCAGACATGCGGGACACTGCTGGAGAAGTAAGGACAAGCTCACAAGCGATATGCTCCTGTGGACCCCTTCACATGGACGAACAAAGGTAAGACGACCAGCTAGAACCTATATACAATTGCTCTGTGCCGATACAGGATGTACCCTGGAAGACCTCCCGAGATCGATGGACGATGGAGACGGGTGGAAAGAGAGGGCCAGGGAGATCCGTGCAGATGTCATGACAGGATGAAATGAAAAAAAAATCGTGAATTTTAAACCTACATATAGCATATAAGTCGCAGGGGAAATTTAAAAGGATATTTTTTGTAAAAAAAAAAAAAAGTGAGCCTTACATGCCGTCAAATACGGTAAGTTCCATCTTTTGTTTGAAGAAAATAGTCATATATGGGATGTGGGCAGAAGTATCAGGACTGTTAGTAACTGCAAAATATTTTGGGAATGATATCATTTTCACTCGATGCTAGTTTTCCATACCAATTGACAGCAAGTTCCTCAGATTTCCAGGACTTTCCTAAGTATTCCAGTTGACCTTAACCGACGTGTGATGTGAATGGTTTCGATTTTTTCTCTGATTTTGAGTTCCCCTAATCTTTTTTCCAGGCCTTTGGGGCCGTTTCAAGGTGACCTACTACAATTGGCATCATCATCACCGACATGTCCTTTATTTTTTTTTTTCAGCTTTCAGCCAAAAGTAAGAAAAAGAAAGTAAAGTTGGCGACCCCAGTCGAAGGTGACCCGAAGGCTCCCTTTTCAGTAGCTACTACATCGAGGTGTAAGGGGCACTACTCCTTTCCCTTGATTGCTCCACTTTACCCTTGATCCTTACCTTATAATGATGAGTGTTAAGTCTTTGGTATGACTCGACCTGGGATTGAACCCCGGTCTCCCGGACCATTGGCGAAGAAATCACAAGAAAAGATAAACCACCTCATGTATGTGAATGATATCAACATATTTGCCAAAAACGAAAAAGATCTGGAGACTCAGTTTAAAACAATAAGAATATACAACTTAGATGTAATGCTGAGTCACCAAATAGAATATAGTTTTAACGTTACACTTTAAATAACACGAAACGGCTCTGTTGGTTTCAGAATATGAAAGTTTATTTTAACTATCTTTTTCATAGACGTCGCCGAAAAGAGAGAGATAGATTAAAGGAATTCCTACAGCCAATTAGAGCAAGGAGTACGAGGCGAAAATATAGACAAAGACATTATTATTCTCGCACTTGGTCGCTTCCTATGCACGCGCGCTGTCGGCTGCTGCTGACCCCCCCCACCTGGGCCTCTTCGTCGTCTATCATCTCCAACCCCCGTCTGCTCCTACTCTGACTCTAAATCGATTCGACTGCGCGTGTACAAAATCTCCTTTTTATGTATTTTCTTCAAATTATACTTTAACTGATGCTTTCATCGCACGTAATCACAAAAACTGTTTAGTGACACGTCATAGCTAAATATCAGCTGATATTTATCTAATTGCTAATCTTAAGATTTTGCTTACAGCTGATTCTAAAACAAACTTGCCGATTTTATTTTGACATGCATTGACATGAGGATGCAGACAAGGTTTACGCAAGCCCTGAACTTTCCAAATCGGAAACCTGGGACAACGAACTCAAAGTTTAGCAAGAAAACAATTTATAACTAAAATAATTTACAAAAATCCCTAATTATTTTCAAGGATATTGGAATGGAATTTGGCATTGATAATAGGAAAAGAGAAACAATGAAAGAAATAAAACTACCAAATCAGGAAAACATCCGAATGTTTAGGGAGAAAGAAAATTACAAGTATTTAGGAATATTGGAACTGGTGTCTGGTTCCAATATTACCAAATTTCTTGATGGTGTCCTTCAAACAGAGATGAGAGAAAAAAATTAGAAAAGGGTACACAAAAAGAACAAGAAAACGTCTCAAAACAGAACTCTGCAGCAGAAATCTCATCAAAGAACACCTGGATTTCTAGGGGTTTTTTGTTTTTTTGTTTATTTGTTGTTGGTTTTCTTTTGTTTTGTTTTTTATTTGGCTTTATGTCATATCAACCATTGTAGGTTATCTAGTGCTTGGGAGTTCAGGAAGAGATTCCGTCGGAAGAGGCCAGCACTCTTCAAATCGGGTCAGTGGTATTTCCACCAGGACAATGAACCAGTTCACAACTCCATCTTTGTCACAGACTATTTGACCAAGATAGGCATCAAGACAGTTCTTTACTCTTTCTATAGTCCAGACCTTGGTCCCTGTGACTTTTGGTTATTCCCTAAGCTCAGAGGCTGTCGTTATGAGAGAATTGAGGAGATGAAAGAGGCTGTGACGAAGGTCATTGACACGCTCACACAAGAAGACTTCCATGGGGCTTTCCATAAGTTGTTGGAACGGTACAACAAGTGCATTGCAGTCGGAGGAGATTACTTCGAAGCGGACTAGAGTTTCATGTGTGTACTATCAATAAAAGTGCCCATACGAAAAAAGTCTGGAAACTTATTTAATGATCCTCATATATCAACGATTGTAGGTTATTTAATGCCAAATCTTCTTTATGCATATATATTAGATATATATTATTTGGTTTGGTTTGTTTTGGTTTGGTTTTATGTCATATCAACCATTGTAGGTCATATAATGCCAAATTCCCTTTATACAGGATGTCTCAATATACATGGAACCCATGTGACTGCTAATCACTCTAATAATAATAATAATAATAATGTGTTCTTTGTTTCCGATTTGAAAATAGTATACAATAACAACAATTAATTTTTTATCTTAATGCCTTTGTAATATAATGGCCGAGGGATTTCGTTTTATATATCTTGCCTTTGGGTTTAGTTAGGCTGAGAACCTTTCGGCTCAGTGCATAGGTTAGTTAGGTGCAAACATGAGCGCAGGTGTTTACGTGCGTGCGCAGAGCAGACGTGTCATTCAGAGACGTCACAATAAGAATCACAGATAGAGGATGTGACCAGTGACGTGAGTGACGTCACGCACCGGAAGAATGGGCTGAGATTTCAAAAGTCAGTTAGTTGAGTTGAGTTCTGCCTCGGAGGAAGAAGGTTGACTCTCGCTCGCTCACTCGCTCACTCGCTCGCTTGTGTCGGGGGCGCACGTGGTTTGGGGCAGATGGAAAAGTCAGCATAGAAAGATGGTATCTCTCGCCTTTTGTCGAAAAACCTTTTAACTCAAAGGTAATAAAAAAGTTTCCTACCTGAACTAAGAAGTCGTAAGTGTTTTTCGTGTTTCGGGATTCCTATGTTCTATGTATATATGTTATGAACATTCTATGTACGTTTCACATATTCATGTATGGCTATGTTGCACCCTGAACAAGAGAGGAAAGATATTTCACATCACAACTTATTTAGTGACAAAACCATTCAGAACTGTTTCCAAATAGATGCAGTCCATTATGATTTGATTTATCACTGAAACTCAAAAAAAGATTGCATGTCCTGGAAACTGATATAATAATTAAAAAATGCATTGAATTCTCTAGCTCAAAGGATGCATTTTTACAGGACGTGTTCCAAATGACCGCCATTGCCCTTGTCTAAGTAATAAATAATCATCATATTAATAAGTAAGTTGGCGACCGTTGTCGCGGGAGACCAGAAGGCTCCCTTTTCAATAGCTACTACACCGAGGAGTAGGGGAGGGCCTAAGTCCTTTCCCTGGATTGCTCCACTTTACCCTTGATACTCACCTTATATTGCTGAGTGTTAAGCAAGGAGGTATCAAGTTCTATTTTTATAGTCTTTGGTATGACGCGAACAGGGATTGATATATTACATATATTCAGTTTATGATTTCTAAACACATTTTGTAGATAACCTTTTTGAACAAGCTTGAGTTCATATTTTTGCACACAGATGGTTTCACTTAATTTCAAACATTTCAGTTTACCAAAAGTACACTGTATTTTGTTCATATAAAGTCAGTCAGTTGTTTAAATATAGTTTTTTGTTTACACGCAGTTAAATGTAAAATTTCAAACAATTCAGTTTAGCGTAATTGCACATTTTTTTGTTTACTCACAATTAAACGATAAAACAGTTCTATTTCAAATAATTCAGTTTTGCTTGTCAAGAAAATTAAATAGTTCCAACTATTGCAATGTGTCACCAATAGTTTAATTAAACATCTATCTATCTATCTCAGTCTCTTCATATCTATCTATCTATAGTTAAATGTCAAAATAGTTCTATTTCAAACAATTCAGTTTAGCATAAGTACACGGTTTAAATGTCAAACAGTTATATTTGACCCATAGATAAGACCCTATCATATGCTAACATTCCGGGACAGAGTGGAACTGGGAGCAACGGCAATAAAGGGGTACACCACATTCCCTAAAGTTCCAACATTACTGGAGCCTCACTATCAGATTGTTAAGTGTCCTATCAGGACACTCCTTGGGGGAGTCTTACCACTGGGTAGATATGCAGTCTGTGTATTCTGCAGCCCCAGCCGACTGGGCCAGAAAGGTTACCTGGACAGTCCTACTTGTAAGATACTCGGGACTATTCTTAAAATGGATCAGAGAAGGAACTCAGAAAATGGACCAAAGGACAGGTAAATTAATGACAATTTACAAGGCCTTACTCTTGTGGTCCGCTGGGACGGTAAATTCCAATTGATAATAAGTTCTTTTTTTTTCTTGTTTATTAACATTAGATCTTGTTTTCTGGCTGGAATCAGACGATCCGTTTGTATCTCAAAACTACTGAGAATTTTATGCATCTCATTCTCCAGCATCCTAGTTTGTAGATATACCGTTTGTTAGTATGATCAAATTTTAATCTCTGGCAAGATCCAGAAGATGACTTTTCGTACCCAGTCGTGCATATTCTTATAATCCTTTTTGTGCAAGTTGGCTGCATTCGCCTATTCTGAGATTAATTGTTTCATCTCTGTCTTCACATAACCTACATTAATTATTTGGTTGCGTATTATCAATTTTTGCTTTGATATAATTGGTCCTAATAATTAAATTAAAATTTACTGATAGATAGATAGATAGATAGATATGAAGAGACTGAGATAGATAGAAAGATAGATAGATAGATCGATAGATACATACAGATAGATAGATAGATATGAAGAGACTGAGATAGATAGATAGATACATACATACATAAAAAAGTAAAGTTGTCGACCGTAGTCGAGGGCGACCAGAGGGCTACCTTTTCAATAGCTACTACACCGAGATGTACGGGAGGACGCTACTCCTTTCCCTGGATTGCTCCACTTTACCCTTGATACGTACCTTATATTGCTGAGTGTTAAGCAAGGAGGTATCAAGTACTATTTTTATGACGCGACCTGTAAATGAACCCAGGTCTCCCGTACCATTGACGAACACTCTACCCACTATACATACATATAGATAGATAGATAGATACTGAGATAGATAGATAGATAGATAGATAGATAGATAGATAGGAACAGACTGAGAGAGATGGATGTAAAATTAAGCAGTCTTTTCAGGTCCGTTTCCTCAACCAATCATCTTTTTTTTTTCTTTCTTCTCAAGAAAAACGTTAAACGATTTTTCCTTTTCAACAAGCATCGCCATCTTGAACTAAGATGACGTCTTAAGGTCAGGAATATCAAAAATGTATTCAACTCATCTTTCTACCAATCGTAGAAACTCAACGCTAATAAATTATTTTGGTAAAGGCAGTTTCTCAGGTGTTCCTCAATGAAAGACTCGCCATGTTAGTGACACAACTCGGCATTTAATAGCCGATTTTTTCATCTCCATTTATTTTTGTCATTATTTTGATATAACATGACGGATATCACGTGTTATTTAATTTGATTTCCTCAGCCTCCACCTTCTACCACTGCTTCTTTTTCTTTTCTTTTTTTTTTTCTTTTTCTATTTTCTTTTTTCCTTTTCCTTTTTCTTTCCCTCTTACCTGAATGGGTTTACCGAGATTCTCTCATCCTCTCTGACTGTCTCTTTCTTATCTTTTCTTTTCTCTCTCTCTCTCTCTCTCTCTCTCTCTCTCTCTCTCTCTCTCTCTATCCTATTTCTATCTATATGTCCCACTCGCACTTTCACTTTCTTTTTCTCCTTCGCTATCTATCTATCTATCTATCACACTCACTTTTTCTTGTTTTCTACTCTCAATTACGTTCTCTTTCTTTTTTCATCTCTCTCTCTCTCTCTCTCTCTCTCATTCTCTCTATTTATCTCTCTCATCATGACAGTCTCTCTCTCATAGACACACTGATACACACACGGTCGCTCTCGCTCTCTCTCTCTCTCTCTCTCTTTCTCATTCTCTCTATTTATCTCTCTCATCATGACTGTCTCTCTCTCATAGACACACTGATACACACACGCTCTCTCTCTCTCTCTATCTCTCTCTCTCTCATTTTTTTCTTATCAGTTTTAAAAAGATATTTTTGATTAATTTTCTCGTCATTATAAGTCTATCCATCTGCTCTTTCCTATCACTGTTGCTCTCTCTCTCTCTCTCTCTCTCTCTCTCTCTCTCTCTCTCTCTCTCTCTCTCTCTCTCTGAACCACGTTTCTCTCTCGGCGCCACTCTTTCTATATATATATATATATATATATATATATATATCCCTCACAGTTACTCCTTACTAGTTTTTCATGACAGCTCTGATGGTCTCGTTTTCTTCCCCTAATCTCCTGTTTATCGAAACTTTTTTTCTAGGTTCTTGGAGATCGTTCCAAGTGCTCCGATAATGATTGGTATTTCTTTCGTGTTCCACGGCTTTCTCTAACTCTCTAGCAAGGTCTTGGTACTTGTCCAGGCTTTCGCTTTTTTTTGCATTCACCCAGTAGTTTGTTTGCACTACAAAATCCATTGTATGTATTTATACAACCAATATATACCCAATATATATATATATATATATGTGTGTGTGTGTGTGTGTGTGTGTGTGTGTGTCTGTCTGTCTGTGTCTGTGTGTATATATATATTCTCTTTCTCAACCTGCACACATGCATATATATCTACCCATTTCTCTATTTCTCTCTCTTTCCCTCCCCTCTCTCTCTCTCATTGTCAGTCTATACTACCCTTCCGACCTTTATACATATATATATATATATATATCGTGAGAAACCATCAATTAAAACAA
>CAUZXS010002287.1:10000-15000 GCA_963585895.1 Sepioteuthis lessoniana
TCCCTTAACATTATGTATGTTTCTCAGTCAAACACCATATGTGATTCCAGCACAGAAGAGCTAGGGATTGGATACAGATACTACACTCTGATCCGATGTAGAAAAGCTAAATGGTCATAAATACAAACAAGCAGAACAATACAATAGATTGTTTATATAAATCTATTGTTAATAGATAAGGTATTCAAAGTCATTGTATTTTGGTTCATTCAGCCTAACATCCTCATTTTTATTATAACCCTACTATTTACAGCTTTTGGCCTCCAGAGACACCCGGGAGAGATTAGGTTAAAGCAGCGATATTGTTGCAATGAAAAAAAATAAAACCACATAGACAACAAAATTAGTCAGAATGAGACTAAATTTAATTTTCTCAAGATTTGTTTAAATAAGTAGGCTTTCAGACCATTGCTAGTGAGTTAAATTTTCACTGCAGGTCCCATACTACTGGGCTTATTCCAAAGGACGCTAATCTTGATAAATGACAATAAAAACTTGATATAGTGGTAAAATAAAAATACAGGATGATATTTGATTTGAGGCTATTCAAAATGGCTGCAAATTAAAGAGTGCTGCAGACTTGAATAGAGGTCTGTCATCAAATTATTGGTAATGGAAAAGTGCAAACCATATGAAATTTAGACAAGAATGTGTAATGTGTATGGAGAAACATGTTTTAGTCAAAAGTTTGCCTCTACAAGCCTGAGTAAAAAAAACAGTCCATGCAATGGAAACATACTAACTTTCTAGTGAAGAAAAAGGTCTGGGTACAGCAGTCAGTAAAGAAGGTCATGCTCACAGTCTTCTGAGACATGAAAAGATCCATGACTATTGATTTCCGTGCAACTGTAAACAGTGCTTTCTATTGTCAATTCCTTAGACAATATTTCAGTTTATTTATTAAATGAAACTCATACAAATATCTAAAATGGAATTGTTCTTTTCAAATCTGTCATGATCTATCACTGATGTAATAACTTTTTAGACCACATCCAAAATTTATCTCACCGAGAGCATACATGTGTGTGTGTGTGTGTGTGTGTGTGTGTGTGTGTACATGTATTGGAAATATAGTAACCAAAACTTTGATATAAAAAATGCATTTCTGATAAAAGAAAGGAATTCAATTATCATGCTGACAATGAAACCCATAAATGCCAAAGAATTTCATTTAGAGCCAGATTTTACACTATATTCCCTATTTTCATCAAATAGATATCCAAGGAATTTGGGATACTATAAGACATAACAAACAAACAAAAATAAAGCAATTAAAAAAAATTACAGATCAAATCTAATCAATAAAGGATTTAGATATATATAAAAAAAAAAAAATTAACACGCTTCTCTCCCTTGTTATATTAAGTTTTGAAAGAGGAAAAGAAGTTAATTCTGATGAGGCTATTTCTAAAGTAAAATGTATCAATCTGATTTTCCATACTTAATTTTGTAACAACATTTCAATATGTTTAGTGTAACAGCTATTGTCATAGCAAATGGAATTGGTGACCAGAGTTCAAACCTGGATGAAGTTGTTTATATTTCTTTTTGCACTAATACTTTTAAGACAGACATCAATCCATTACTTCTCCACCAAGCTATAGGTAAATGGGCGAACCAGGTTCTTTAGACTTGATAAGGTAACCAATCTAGGAGAATAAGAATCCTGAATTCAAAACAGCTGTACTCTGTTTTGTGTCACATCCTGATATTGGCAGAGGAGTTGGATATGTGTGTGTGTATATATATATATATTCCTTTGAGAAAAACAAAAAACGGTCACATTAGGATTATAAATTTATTTCCATCCTGTTATTCAGAATAGACACAGGAAGGAAGGGTGGGAGGGGGTAGAAGAGGGTTGAAGAGTTTCCACCCCATTTCAGCCACTTCCGGTTTTTAGTTTTTATTACCGGTTAGAATTATAATAAATTAAATTTTCTTAATTTTTAAATTCTAAATACATTTCAACTTAAAACTCCAGATTTAATAATAATTTACGGCAGTAAAACATTCCTTAATAACCTTACGTAAGGATACAGTAATACTTATCTTAAATTAAATTCAAAATTTCTATTCATTCCTATTAATTCAGTTACCCTTCCATTGAAAAAGTACGTACACATCACATGGTATCTTCTCATCTTTTTATTTTATTTTATTTATTTCACCTCAAATCTCAAATTAATCCTATGTTTTGGTTAATTAAATATTATCTATGATAATTTGTCTATAGTTTAAATTTATTCCTATGTCTATATCTAGCTATTAATTCACATCGTTGATTTAATATATATATATATATATATATATATATATATATATAGATTCATGAAGATGTAATGGTTATCAGTACAGAAAGTGGAACCAGCAAATCCATTTAAAATTCTGGGTGAGGTTGTTTGCATTGACTTCACACTAATTCCCTTGGAAAAGGCATGAATCTATCTGTTCTTCCCGTAAGGCAGATTGGGCTCTCTTACCAGGAATATTCTAATAGAATGGATACAGTGGCAAATGATTGCAGATCAAGATTAAGGAAGGAATGCATCAAAACATGCAGTACCCAGATGTTAGAGTTGTATATGAAGTGGTATTGAAACAGGTTCATTGGCACCCCAAAATCAATGGTTGAAAGGATCCTCAATGGAGAGGAGAGTGTCAAAAATGGACCTTGTATAAGTAGAAGATGGTTGCCTAATTCAATGAGTTCAAATTTCTCTCGAATAAGATGGATGTCAAGGCATGTGCACATCATTATCCTGAACAAACAATGTAACTAGAATGAAATTTGGAAAAATAACGAAATCTGTGAAGGCAATGTAATAGTTTAGGCAAAGTTTTCTGGGAAAAACACTGGGTTCTATCATTCAGTCAAGTACCACATTACCTCTACAGGGTGGAACGATAAAATTGTCACCCTAGAAAAGACAACATGATTCCATTTCCGTTTTATGAAAACTGGTTTTCTTTTTTTGTTGCAGACTATCTACTAGTCGGCCAGTTGTTTACAAATCCCAAGAGCGATAGGAGCCTTCTATCATGTCTGAAAGTGATACAATGTTCAACGAGTGAGATCAGAGATGCGCCGCTGTACAACTCATGCCCTCTACCGATCCAAGTTATGACAGCCAGAACCATCGCTGGATTGCCACGAATAACAGGGACATGCCCAGGATGATGAAAACAGCTACAGTTATGGTCTTTGGTGTGGTTTCAAGTGAGGGCTACATCATGCCACCTCACATCTTCAAAGTCTGCTTGAAAGTCAACACCAAAGTGTACCTGGATGTGCTGAAGAGTGGGGTGATCCCCTGGTGCAATCAGGTGGCCGGTGGCAGACCCTGGGTGTGGCAGCAGGACTCGGTGCCAGCCTACAAGTCCAAAGAGACCAAGGCTTGGCTTCAGAAGGAGTGCTATGACTTTGTACCCTTCTCTCACTGGCCCCCCTCCTCCCCCGACCTGAACCCGCTCGACTACTTCATTTGGTCACCAATATGACCTCCCACAACACCAAAGCCAGCCTGATCGCTGCCATCCACCGAGTATTCACCGAGCGCCTACTGGCACTTGTGGAAAAGGCATGCTCCTAGTTCTGGATCTGTATCAAGGCGGTGATTGAAGCTGAAGGCGGCTACATTGAATAGATGTCAGCTCTACTACATAATCAAGTTACCTGAACTGATTTTTTCAATAAAAGTTTTTAAATAAAGCTGTAGTGTTGTTTTCTTTAGGACGACAATTTTTCGTTCCACCCTGTACATTGAAGACCAAATGTACTCTTTTAACATCGGATGACAACATGTTTTATTGCAAAGAACAAGAAGATTGGTTTCAGAAACATGTAAAAGACAAGTTGCCTTGGTAACCAAATTTCCTTAGTCTTATTTCCAAGGAGAACTTTTAGGATAAGTTGGACCAACAAGTTTTTTCTGTTGAAACTTTAACACATAAATTACAGCAATTAAAGAACTTGGTGGTTACATCCTGTCATCATTGTCTAAAATAAATAATTACAGGGCATGTAATGTTCATGCCTGATCAGGTAAGGCTTTTTTACAGGCACATGGATAACTAAAAGATTATTAGGCTGGTGCCTATAATATTTTGCCTCATTAGTGTATACCCAGATGAACACACATATGCACACAAATATATACATATGTTCATTGTTTCATTATCTACATGCATATACACACACATACATACAAGGTGCATACGAAATGTTTTCAGACTTTTTTCATATGGGTATTTGAAATTGTCATAGACTCTTGAAAATTCAGTATGTTATTGCTATACATCTTATGAGATGACTGACCAATTTTTATGATTTCAGCTTCAAATGAACAGCTACAGCAGCAATTGGAATACACCCTATTAAAGCCTGATTATCACAACTGGTGAATTTCAAAAATGCAGCCTGTACGTGAGGACACTATAGGAGTACGATATGCAATAAAATTCTGTTTGAAACTTGGAAAAAATGCCACAGAAACGTATGGAATGCTTCAGACTGCTTTTCGACCATCTTGTATGAATCGAGCATCAGTTTTTGAGTGGTATAAGAGATTCAAGGAAGGCAGGGAGTCTGTGAGGGATGATGAGAGGTGTAGGAGGAGTTGATGGGCCAAAGGGTTAGGGTTAGGGTTACTACATTGAGGTCCAAAGGGAATTCAGAAAGAGATTCCATTGGAAGAGGCTAGCACTCTTCAAATCGGATCAGTGGCATTTCCACCAGGACAATGCACCAGTCCACAACTCCATCCTTGTCACAGACTATTTGACCAGGATGGGCATCAAGACAATTCGTCACCCTCCCTATAGTCAAGACCTTGCTGCCTGTGACTTTTGATTATTCCCTAAGCTCAGAGGCTGTCATTATGAGACAATTGAAGAGATGAAAGAGGCTGTGACGAATGCCATTGACATGCTCACACAAGAGGACTTCATGGGGTGTTCCAGGAGTTGTTGGAACGGTACAAGTGCATTGTAGCTGAAGG
>CAUZXS010002287.1:17500-37500 GCA_963585895.1 Sepioteuthis lessoniana
AAAATAAGAGCAGTAGTGGCAGCAACAAAGCCTTCATCAAATGATGACCCCTGGCGTCAGGCATAGTTAGAGGGCTGAAGCATCCTTGTCACTAACTTAGTATATCCTAGTAATACCTATAATATAATATATCCTAGCAATACCTAGCAAAACGATACCACCCTTTGTTGGTTTTACATCACAGTATCAGAATTCCAGATCCATGCAGAAGCAGCTTCCCTTAATCTTGTAGCCTCTTGATATATTTTCATTTTTTGAATTAGCAATATAACTTTGGCATTCAAATTTCAATAAGAAATATATTACTAGTCCAGCAAATTTTTTATACATTTCTCTTAAAGATCTTTATACTTTTCCAGCTGACATTGATGTGTCCAATCAATATTTTCCTTAAAAGAAACCATTACTTCTCCAATATAAACTCTTTTTGAATTAACTGACCAGATCAGAAAATTTGGACACTGGGCAGGTAACGATATCTCAATTGAAACAAGGATGTTCCAAATCTACAGTGATACTCCAGTTAATGCAACCATCAAACAAACAGAATTTCTACTTATTTGGAAAAGTAATTCCTCAGTTGTTTCCTTCTTTTACCAAAACCTATTGTTTTTTTATACAAGATTCTATTAACAACTTCTCAACACACACCCACCTACATTATATATATATATATGTATATATGCTCCCCTACCCCTGTAGGGTTGAGCTCTCTAGCAAGGGAAGTAAATAGTTTGCCACTAGTGTAATGCAAGGCTCTTCATATGAATCGAGCTCTCGGTAGCCGTTAAGCGGATATATGTAAACAAAAACAAATGTGATACATAAGCATTTAAATTTCCTTTGCGCTGGTTTCCTCGTGGCTGAGTGGTAGAATCTTGGATTGGCATTTGAGTCAACCGGGGTTTGATCCAGCTTTGGGAATCTACCCTGTCTAACCACACTGAAGAATTCTGACAGAATGAAACAGGTCTGTCTGTGGATGACAAATATATATAAATATATATATATATATATATATATATATATATATATATATATATGGTGTGTGTGTGTGTGTGTGTGTGTATAGAAAGAGAAATCCACAGAGCACAATGGCTGTCAGTTTCACATCTCTCACCTAGTAGATTTGTCCCCAGAGAGGCTATCCAGGAATTGTGGAGACCTGTTAAGCACAATGGTTATTGTCAGGAAAAAAAGAATTAGTAAACAGAGTTTAAATCCAAGTTGAAACCATTTGCATTTCACTTCAAGCCAATGCCCTCAAGAAAGGTATGTATCCACCTGTTCTCTCTCCACCCACAGGTAGACTGGATTCTTTAATCTTGGTTAAGCAACGAGTTGAGGTGAAGGAAAACTCTCAATTCAAACCAGCTGTACTGCACTTAATAATTTAACTGTGAATCATAACCTACCCATGCCAGTGTCAATACATATGGAATCCCCCAATCGTCTGTCTATAGAGACCATTCAATCTGATAATCACAACATAAAACCAAGTCATCATTAAAAGTTCATTTTTCTTTCTCTGCGGCATAAAATATTGAACACCCTTTCCCCATAAATAACACAAACCTGAAACACAATAACTATGAAGGTGTTTCAATAAATAAGGAGAATATATTTATTTATTTCCCTACAAGGGTCATTCAATAAATCAGGAGAATTTATCTATTTACCAAGAAGGGTCATTCAATAAATAAGGAGAATTTACCCATCTACTTACCTACAGGGTTCATTCAATAAATAAGGAGAATTCATTTATTTATTTACCTACAAGGGTCATTCAATAAATAAGGAGAATTCATTTATTTATTTACCTACAAGGGTCATTCAATAAATAAGGAGAATTTACCCATCTATTTACCTACAAGGGTCATTCAATAAATAAGGAGAATTTACCCATCTATTTACCTACAAGGGTCATTCAATAAATAAGGAAAATTTACCCATCTTTTTACCTACAAGGGTCATTCAATAAATAAGGAAAATTTACCCATCTATTTACCTACAAGGGTCATTCAATAAATAAGGAGAATTTACCCATATATTTACATACATTGGTCATTCAATAAATAAGGAGAATTCATTTATTTATTTACCTACGAGGGTCATTCAATAAATGAGGAGAATTTACCCATCTATTTACCTACAAGGGTCATTCAATAGATAAGGAAAATTTACCCATCTATTTACCTAAAAGGGTCATTCAATAAATAAGGAGAATTTACCCATCTATTTACCTAAAAGGGTCATTCAATAAATAAGGAGATTTTACCCATCTATTTACCTACAAAGGTCATTCGATAAATCAGGAGAATTTATTTATTTATTTCCCTACAAGGGTCATTCAATAAATAAGGAGAATTCATTTATTTATTTACCTACAAGGGTCATTCAATAAATCAGGAGAATTTATTTATTTATTTACCTACAAGGGTCATTCAATGAATAAGGACAATTTATCTATTTACCTACAAGGGTCATTCAATAAATCAGGATAATTCATTTATCTATTTACCTACAAGGGTCATTCAATAAATAAGGAGAATTTACCCATCTATTTACCTACAAGGGTCATTCAATAAATAAGGAGAATTCATTTATTTATTTACCTACAAGGGTCATTCAATAAATCAGGAGAATTTATTTATTTATTTACCTACAAGGGTCATTCAATGAATAAGGACAATTTATCTATTTACCTACAAGGGTCATTCAATAAATCAGGATAATTCATTTATCTATTTACCTACAAGGGTCATTCAATAAATAAGGAGAATTTACCCATCTATTTACCTACAAGGGTCATTCAATAAATAAGGAGAATTCATTTATTTATTTACCTACAAGGGTCATTCAATAAATAAGGAGAATTTATTTATTTACCTACAAGGGTCATTCAATAAATCAGGAGAATTCATTTATTTATTTACCTACAAGGGTCATTCAATAAATAAGGAGAATTTATTTATTTACCTACAAGGCTCATTCAATAAATAAGGACAATTAACCCATCTATTTACCAAGAAGGGTCATTCAATAAATAAGGAGAATTTAACCATATATTTACATACAAGGGTCATTCAATAAATAAGGAGAATTTATTTATTTATTTACCTACAATGGTGATTCAATAAATAAGGAGAATTTACCCATCTATTTACCAAGAAGGGTCTTTCAATAAATCAGGAGAATTCATTTATTTATTTACCTACAAGGGTCATTCAATAAATAAGGAGAATTTATCTATTTACCTACAAGGGTCATTCAATAAATAAGGAGAATTTACCCATCTATTTACCTACAAGGGTCATTCAATAAATAAGGAGAATTTACCCACCTATTTACCTACAAGGGTCATTCAATAAATAAGGAGAATTTACCCATCTATTTAACTTCAAGGGTCATTCAATAAATAAGGAGAATTTACCCATCTATTTACCTACAAGGGTCATTCAATAAATAAGGAGAATTTACCCACCTATTTACCTACAAGGGTCATTCAATAAATAAGGAGAATTTACCCATCTATTTACCTACAAGGGTCATTCAATAAATAAGGAGAATTTACCCACCTATTTACCTACAAGGGTCATTCAATAAATAAGGAGAATTTACCCATCTATTTAACTACAAGGGTCATTCAATAAAAAAGGAGAATTTACCCATCTATTTAACTACAAGGGTCATTCAATAAATAAGGAGAATTTACCCATCTATTTACCTACAAGGGTCATTCAATAAATAAGGAGAATTTACCCACCTATTTACCTACAAGGGTCATTCAATAAATAAGGAGAATTTACCCATCTATTTAACTACAAGGGTCATTCAATAAATAAGGAGAACTTACCCATCTATTTACCTACAAGGGTCATTCAATAAATAAGGAGAATTTACCGATCTATTTACCTACAAGGGTCATTCAATAAATAAGGAGAATTTACCCATCTATTTACCTACAAGGGTCATTCAATAAATAAGGAGAATTTACCCATCTATTTACCTACAAGGGTCATTCAATAAATAAGGAGAATTTACCCATCTATTTACCTACAAGGGTCATTCAATAAATAAGGAGAACTTACCCATCTATTTACCTACAAGGGTCATTCAATAAATAAGGAGAATTTACCGATCTATTTACCTACAAGGGTCATTCAATAAATAAGGAGAATTTACCCACCTATTTACCTACAAGGGTCATTCAATAAATAAGGAGAATTTACCCATCTATTTACCTACAAGGGTCATTCAATAAATAAGGAGAATTTACCCATCTATTTACCTACAAGGATCATTCAATAAATCAGGAGAATTTACCCATCTATTTACCTACAAGGGTCATTCAATAAATAAGGAGAATTTACCCATCTATTTACCTACAAGGGTCATTCAATAAATAAGGAGAATTTACCCATCTATTTACCTACAAGGGTCATTCAATAAATAAGGAGAATTTACCCATCAATTTACCTACAAGGGTCATTTAATAAATAAGGAGAATTCATTTATTTATTTACCTACAAGGGTCATTCAATAAATAAGGAGAATTCATTTATTTATTTACCTACAAGGGTCATTCAAAAAATCAGGAGAATTTATTTATTTATTTACTTACCTACAAGGGTCATTCAATAAATAAGGAGAATTTATCTATTTACCTACAAGGGTCATTCAATAAATCAGGATAATTCATTTATCTATTTACCTACAAGGGTCATTCAATAAATAAGGAGAATTTATTTATTTATTTACCTACACGGGTCATTCAATAAATAAGGAGAATTTATTTATTTACCTACACGGGTCATTCAATAAATAAGGAGAATTTATCTATTTACCTACAAGAGTCATTCAATAAATAAGGAGAATTTACCCATCTATTTACCTACAAGGGTCATTCAATAAATAAGGAGAATTCATTTACTTATTTACCTATAAGGGTTATTCAATAAATAAAGAGAATTTACCCATCTATTTACCTACAATGGTCATTCAATAAGGAGAATTCATTTATTTATTTACCTACAAGGGTCATTCAATAAATAAGGAGAATTCATTTATTTACCTACAAGGGTCATTCAATAAATAAGGAGAATTTACCCATCTATTTACCTACAAGGGTCATTCAATAAATAAGGAGAATTCATTTACTTATTTACCTATAAGGGTTATTCAATAAATAAAGAGAATTTACCCATCTATTTACCTACAATGGTCATTCAATAAGGAGAATTCATTTATTTATTTACCTACAAGGGTCATTCAATAAATAAGGAGAATTCATTTATTTACCTACAAGGGTCATTCAATAAATAAGGAGAATTTACCCATCTATTTACCTACAAGGGTCATTCAATAAATAAGGAGAATTCATTTATTTACCTACAAGAGTCATTCAATAAATAAGGAGAATTTACCCATCTATTTACCTAGAAGGGTCATTCAATAAATAAGGAGAATTTACCCATATATTTACATACAAGGGTCATTCAATAAATAAGGAGAATTTATTTATTTATTTACCTACAATGGTGCTTCAATAAATAAGGAGAATTTACCCATCTATTTACCAAGAAGGGTCATTCAATAAATAAGAATTTCCCCATCTATTTACCTACAAGGGTCATTCAATAAATCAGGAGAATTCATTTATTTATTTACCTACAAGGGTCATTCAATAAATAAGGAGAATTTATTTATTTACCTACAAGGCTCATTCAATAAATAAGGACAATTAACCCATCTATTTACCAAGAAGGGTCATTCAATAAATAAGGAGAATTTAACCATATATTTACATACAAGGGTCATTCAATAAATAAGGAGAATTTATTTATTTATTTACCTACAATGGTGATTCAATAAATAAGGAGAATTTACCCATCTATTTACCAAGAAGGGTCTTTCAATAAATCAGGAGAATTCATTTATTTATTTACCTACAAGGGTCATTCAATAAATAAGGAGAATTTATCTATTTACCTACAAGGGTCATTCAATAAATAAGGAGAATTTACCCATCTATTTACCTACAAGGGTCATTCAATAAATAAGGAGAATTTACCCACCTATTTACCTACAAGGGTCATTCAATAAATAAGGAGAATTTACCCATCTATTTAACTTCAAGGGTCATTCAATAAATAAGGAGAATTTACCCATCTATTTACCTACAAGGGTCATTCAATAAATAAGGAGAATTTACCCATCTATTTAACTTCAAGGGTCATTCAATAAATAAGGAGAATTTACCCATCTATTTACCTATAAGGGTCATTCAATAAATAAGGAGAATTTACCCATCTATTTACCTACAAGGGTCATTCAATAAATAAGGAGAATTTACCCATCTATTTACCTACAAGGGTCATTCAATAAATAAGGAGAATTTACCCATCTATTTACCTACAAGGGTCATTCAATAAATAGGGAGTATTCATTTATTTATTCACCTACAAGGGTCATTCAATAAATAAGGAAAATTTACCCATCTATTTACCTACAAGGGTCATTCAATAAATAAGGAGAATTCATTTATTTATTTACCTACAAGGGTCATTCAATAAATCAGGAGAATTTATTTATTTATTTACTTACCTACAAGGGTCATTCAATAAATAAGGAGAATTTATCTATTTACCTACAAGGGTCATTCAATAAATCAGGATAATTCATTTATCTATTTACCTACAAGGGTCATTCAATAAATAAGGAGAATTCATTTATTTATTTACCTACAAGGGTCATTCAATAAATAAGGAGAATTCATTTATTTACCTACAAGGGTCATTCAATAAATAAGGAGAATTTACCCATCTATTTACCAACAAGGGTCATTCAATAAATAAGGAGAATTCATTTATTTATTTACCTACAAGGGTCATTCAATAAATAAGGAGAATTTATCTTTTTACCTACAAGGGTCATTCAATAAATAAGAAGAATTTACCCATCTATTTACCTATAAGGGTCATTCAATAAATAAGGAGAATTTACCCATCTATTTACCTATAAGGGTCATTCAATAAATAAGGAGAATTTACCCATCTATTTACCTATAAGGGTCATTCAATAAATAAGGAGTATTCATTTATTTATTTACCTACAAGGGTCATTCAATAAATAAGGAGAATTTACCCATCTATTTACCACAAGGTTCATTCAAAAAATCAGGAGAATTCATTTATTTATTTACCTACAAGGGTCATTCAATAAATAAGGAGAATTCATTTATTTATTTACCTACAAGGGTCATTCAATAAATAAGGAGAATTCATTTATTTATTTACCTACAAGGGTCATTCAATAAATCAGGAGAATTCATTTATTTATTTACCTACAAGGGTCATTCAATAAATAAGGAGAATTCATTTATTTATTTACCTACAAGGGTCATTCAATAAATAAGGAGAATTCATTTATTTATTTACCTACAAGGGTCATTCAATAAATCAGGAGAATTCATTTATTTATTTACCTACAAGGGTCATTCAATAAATCAGGAGAATTTATTTATTTATTTACCTACAAGGGTCATTCAATAAATAAGGACAATTTATCTATTTACCTACAAGGGTCATTCAATAAATCAGGATAATTCATTTATCTATTTACCTACAAGGGTCATCCAATAAATAAGGAGAATTTATTTATTTATTTACCTACAAGGGTCATTCAATAAATAAGGAGAATTTATTTATTTACCTACACGGGTCATTCAATAAATAAGGAGAATTTATCTATTTACCTACAAGGGTCATTCAATAAATAAGGAGAAATTATCTATTTACCTACAAGAGTCATTCAGTAAATCAGGATAATTCATTTATCTATTTACCTACAAGGGTCTTTCAATAAATAAGGAGAATTCATTTATTTATTTACCTACAAGGGTCATTCAATAAATAAGGATAATTTATTTATTTACCTACAAGGGTCATTTAATAAATAAGGAGAATTTACCCATCTATTTACCTACAAGGGTCATTCAATAAATCAGGATAATTCATTTATCTATTTACCTACAAGGGTCTTTCAATAAATAAGGAGAATTCATTTATTTATTTACCTACAAGGGTCATTCAATAAATAAGGATAATTTATTTATTTACCTACAAGGGTCATTCAATAAATAAGGAGAATTTACCCATCTATTTACCTACAAGGGTCATTCAATAAATAAGGAGAATTCATTTATTTACCTACAAGGGTCATTCAATAAATAAGGAGAATTTACCCATCTATTTACCTACAAGGGTCATTCAATAAATAAGGAGAATTCATTTATTTATTTACCTACAAGGGTCATTCAATAAATAAGGAAAATTTACCCATCTATTTACCTAGAAGGATCATTCAATAAATAAGGAAAATTTACCTATATATTTACATACAAGGGTCATTCAATAAATAAGGAGAATTTACCCATCTATTTACCTACAAGGGTCATTCAATAAATAAGGAGAATTCATTTATTTATTTACCTACAAGGGTCATTCAATAAATAAGGAGAATTTATTTATTTATTTACCTACAAGGGTCATTCAATAAATAAGGAGAATTTATTTATTATTTTTTACCTACAAGGGTCATTCAATAAATAAGGAGAATTTATTTATTTACCTACACAGGTCATTCAATAAATAAGGAGAATTTATCTATTTACCTACAAGGGTCATTCAATAAATAAGGAGAAATTATCTATTTACCTACAAGAGTCATTCAATAAATAAGGAGAATTTACCCATCTATTTACCTACAAGGGTCATTCAATAAATAAGGAGAATTTACCCATCTATTTACCTAAAAGGGTCATTCAATAAATAAGGAGAATTCATTTATTCATTTACCTACAAGGGTCATTCAATAAATAAGGAGAATTTACCCATCTATTTACCTACAAGGGTCATTCAATAAATAAGGAGAATTTACCCATCTATTTACCTACAAGGGTCATTCAATAAATAAGGAGAATTCATTTATTTATTTACCTATAAGGGTCATTCAATAAATAAGGAGAATTTACCCATCTATTTACCTACAATGGTCATTCAATAAGGAGAATTCATTTATTTATTTACCTACAAGGGTCATTCAATAAATAAGGAAAATTTACCCATCTATTTACCTAGAAGGGTCATTCAATAAATAAGGAAAATTTACCCATATATTTACCTACAAGGGTCATTCAATAAATAAGGAGAATTTATTTATTTATTTACCTACAATTGTCATTCAATAAATAAGGAGAATTTACCCATCTATTTACCTACAAGGGTCATTCAATAAATAAGGAGAATTTACCCATCTATTTACCTACAAGGGTCATTCAATAAATAAGGAGAATTTACCCATCTATTTAACTTCAAGGGTCATTCAATAAATAAGGAGAATTTACCCACCTATTTACCTACAAGGGTCATTCAATAAATAAGGAGAATTTACGCATCTATTTAACTTCAAGGGTCATTCAATAAATAAGGAGAATTTACCCATCTATTTACCTACAAGGGTCATTCAATAAATAAGGAGAATTTACCCATCTATTTAACTTCAAGGGTCATTCAATAAATCAGGAGAATTTACCCATCTATTTACCTACAAGGGTCATTCAATAAATCAGGAGAATTTACCCATCTATTTACCTACAAGGGTCATTCAATAAATAAGGAGAATTCATTTATTTATTTACCTACAAGGGTCATTCAATAAATAAGGAGAATTTACCCATCTATTTACCTACAAGGGTCATTCAATAAATAAGGAGAATTTACCCATCTATTTACCTACAAGGGTCATTTAATAAATAAGGAGAATTCATTTATTTATTTACCTACAAGGGTCATTCAATAAATAAGGAGAATTTACCCATCTATTTACCTACAAGGGTCATTCAATAAATAAGGAGAATTTACCCATCTATTTACCTACAAGGGTCATTTAATAAATAAGGAGAATTCATTTATTTATTTACCTACAAGGGTCATTCAATAAATAAGGAGAATTTACCCATCTATTTACCTAAAAGGGTCATTCAATAAATAAGGAGAATTCATTTATTCATTTACCTACAAGGGTCATTCAATAAATAAGGAGAATTTACCCATCTATTTACCTACAAGGGTCATTCAATAAATAAGGAGAATTTACCCATCTATTTACCTACAAGGGTCATTCAATAAATAAGGAGAATTCATTTATTTATTTACCTATAAGGGTCATTCAATAAATAAGGAGAATTTACCCATCTATTTACCTACAATGGTCATTCAATAAGGAGAATTCATTTATTTATTTACCTACAAGGGTCATTCAATAAATAAGGAGAATTTACCCATCTATTTACCTACAAGGGTCATTCAATAAATAAGGAGAATTTACCCATATATTTACCTACAAGGGTCATTCAATAAATAAGGAGAATTTATTTATTTATTTACCTACAATTGTCATTCAATAAATAAGGAGAATTTACCCATCTATTTACCTACAAGGGTCATTCAATAAATAAGGAGAATTTACCCATCTATTTACCTACAAGGGTCATTCAATAAATAAGGAGAATTCATTTATTTATTTACCTATAAGGGTCATTCAATAAATAAGGAGAATTTACCCATCTATTTACCTACAATGGTCATTCAATAAGGAGAATTCATTTATTTATTTACCTACAAGGGTCATTCAATAAATAAGGAGAATTTACCCATCTATTTACCTACAAGGGTCATTCAATAAATAAGGAGAATTTACCCATATATTTACCTACAAGGGTCATTCAATAAATAAGGAGAATTTATTTATTTATTTACCTACAATTGTCATTCAATAAATAAGGAGAATTTACCCATCTATTTACCTACAAGGGTCATTCAATAAATAAGGAGAATTTACCCATCTATTTACCTACAAGGGTCATTCAATAAATAAGGAGAATTTACCCATCTATTTAACTTCAAGGGTCATTCAATAAATAAGGAGAATTTACCCACCTATTTACCTACAAGGGTCATTCAATAAATAAGGAGAATTTACGCATCTATTTAACTTCAAGGGTCATTCAATAAATAAGGAGAATTTACCCATCTATTTACCTACAAGGGTCATTCAATAAATAAGGAGAATTTACCCATCTATTTAACTTCAAGGGTCATTCAATAAATAAGGAGAATTTACCCATCTATTTACCTACAAGGATCATTCAATAAATCAGGAGAATTTACCCATCTATTTACCTACAAGGGTCATTCAATAAATAAGGAGAATTTACCCATCTATTTAACTTCAAGGGTCATTCAATAAATAAGGAGAATTTACCCATCTATTTACCTACAAGGGTCATTCAATAAATAAGGAGAATTCATTTATTTACCTACAAGGGTCATTCAATAAATAAGGAGAATTTACCCATCTATTTACCTACAAGGGTCATTTAATAAATAAGGAGAATTCATTTATTTATTTACCTACAAGGGTCATTCAATAAATAAGGAGAATTTACCCATCTATTTACCTACAAGGGTCATTCAATAAATAAGGAGAATTTACCCATCTATTTACCTACAAGGGTCATTCAATAAATAAGGAAAATTTACCCATCTTTTTACCTACAAGGGTCATTCAATAAATAAGGAAAATTTACCCATCTATTTACCTACAAGGGTCATTCAATAAATAAGGAGAATTTACCCATCTATTTAACTTCAAGGGTCATTCAATAAATAAGGAGAATTTACCCATCTATTTACCTACAAGGGTCATTCAATAAATAAGGAGAATTTACCCATCTATTTACCTACAAGGGTCATTCAATAAATAAGGAGAATTTACCCATCTATTTACCTACAAGGGTCATTCAATAAATAAGGAGAATTTACCCATCTATTTACCTACAAGGGTCATTCAATAAATAAGGAGAATTTACCCATCTATTTACCTACAAGGGTCATTCAATAAATAAGGAGAATTTACCCATCTATTTACCTACAAGGGTCATTCAATAAATAAGGAGAATTTACCCATCTATTTAACTTCAAGGGTCATTCAATAAATAAGGAGAATTTACCCATCTATTTATCTTCAAGTGTCATTCAATAAATAAGGAGAATTTACCCATCTATTTACCTACAAGGGTCATTCAATAAATCAGGAGAATTTACCCATCTATTTACCTACAAGGGTCATTCAATAAATAAGGAGAATTTACCCATCTATTTAACTTCAAGGGTCATTCAATAAATAAGGAGAATTTACCCATCTATTTACCTACAAGGGTCATTCAATAAATAAGGAGAATTCATTTATTTACCTACAAGGGTCATTCAATAAATAAGGAGAATTTACCCATCTATTTACCTACAAGGGTCATTCAATAAATAAGGAGAATTTACCCATCTATTTACCTACAAGGGTCATTTAATAAATAAGGAGAATTCATTTATTTATTTACCTACAAGGGTCATTCAATAAATAAGGAGAATTTACCCATCTATTTACCTACAAGGGTCATTCAATAAATAAGGAGAATTTACCCATCTATTTACCTACAAGGGTCATTCAATAAATAAGGAGAATTTACCCAGCTATTTACCTACAAGGGTCATTCAATAAATAAGGAGAATTTACCCATCTATTTACCTACAAGGGTCATTTAATAAATAAGGAGAATTCATTTATTTATTTACCTACAAGGGTCATTCAATAAATAAGGAGAATTTACCCATCTATTTACCTACAAGGGTCATTCAATAAATAAGGAGAATTTACCCATCTATTTACCTACAAGGGTCATTCAATAAATAAGGAGAATTTACCCATCTATTTACCTACAAGGGTCATTCAATAAATAAGGAGAATTTACCCATCTATTTACCTACAAGGGTCATTCAATAAATAAGGAGAATTCATTTATTTATTTACCTACAAGGGTCATTCAATAAATAAGGAGAATTTACCCATCTATTTACCTACAAGGGTCATTCAATAAATAAGGAGAATTTACCCATCTATTTACCTACAAGGGTCATTCAATAAATAAGGAGAATTCATTTATTTATTTACCTACAAGGGTCATTCAATAAATAAGGAGAATTTACCCATCTATTTACCTACAAGGGTCATTCAATAAATAAGGAGAATTTACCCATCTATTTACCTACAAGGGTCATTCAATAAATAAGGAGAATTTACCCATCTATTTACCTACAAGGGTCATTTAATAAATAAGGAGAATTTACCCATCTATTTACCTACAAGGGTCATTCAATAAATAAGGAGAATTCATTTATTTATTTACCTACATGGGTCATTCAATAAATAAGGAGAATTTATTAATTTCCCTACAAGAGTCATTCAATAAATAAGGAGAATTTATCTATTTACCTACAAGGGTCATTCAATAAATAAGGAGAATTTATTTATTTACCTACAAGGGTCATTCAATATGTAAGGAGAATTAAATATCATTTAATAAGTAAGCCTAACTTTTTCGAAAAAGGTCAAACACATTTTTTTTCCGAATTTTTTTTTTTTTCCATAAATGTAAACTCTGCATCGTTTGAGATTGGTTTATAATAAAAATTATCTTAATATTGGAAAACTATTTATTTTGTTGCAATTCAAAATAACACCAAATCAAACAGAGTGATTCAGGCTTGAACAGAGGTCTGTCATCTAATTTTGGGTGGCTGAGAAATGCAAACCATGTGAAATTTACAGAAAAATGTGAGAAGTTTATAGAAAAGCAGGTTTTTGTAAAAAAAAAAAACTGCTTCCAAATGAGCTAAACATGGGTTTACTACTTTGAGGCTGATTCATAATAGCTGGTTCAAGAAGTGGAAACACTGTGAGTCTAGCACAAAAAAAAGTTCTGATAGTCTTATGGGACATGAACAGACCCATGACTATTGACTTCTTGAAAAAGATGCTATTGTAAATAGAGCTTAAAATTTTCAACTCTTAAGGCAAAAGTTCACCTTATCTAGCGAATGATTCTCATAAACATACATAATTTAGGATAGTGTAGACACTGAGTCAACAGTGCTTGGTGACTCTCAGTTTCTCACCTATGTGACCACTAGACCAAATGGTTCTCACATAGTGGGTATCCTTTTTTATAGTGTTGTGTGGGACATGATGGAAAGGATGATCTAGTTTATGGGGTATTCTGGGAAGGGTGGTCTAGTTTATACTGTGGGGTTGATTCTGTCTGTACTATATATATATATATATATATATATATATAAGGTTTGGCTGAAAAGTTCAAAGCCTGATAAAGATAGTTCTATGGAATCTGATTAAATTAGGTTTATTTTTCAACATAGTCCCCCTTATGGTCCACATACTTCTCTCATCAGTATTGCAGTGCTTGGATCCCATAGGGCAAAAAAGCCATCAACAATAGATATGAAATCATCATATGAACTTTTCAGTCCACATATAAGTTAGGATAGTGTAGACAGAGTTAACAGTACTTGGTGACTCTCAGTTTCTCACCTATGTGATCACCAGGGAAAATGGTTCACACATGGTGGGTATACCTTTTTATACTCAATAAATAAATAAACAAATCACAAAATTGATACAATATAGCCACGTAAAGGGATAAGACCCCCCCACACACTCCCCATGAGTGTCCTAGATATGACACAAAACCATCTGACAGTGAGAGACTCCAGTCTCAGAGTGCTGGAGTGTACCCGTTCATTGCTATTACTCTCAAGTCCACCCTGATCCAGAGTGGTATACAAATACCTGCACAAATAACATCCGTACCCAACAAAACTTCTTTAGTATAAAATAACCCCAGAGTTGACAGAACATTTACAGATCAAAACATTAACGTCACATCTGTCTGTCCATTTCAATCAGTTCAAATTTATTGATTTGCACATCTCAATCTGTCAATAGCAAAGCAATCTATTTAAACCGGCTCTTATTTCTTATCTCAGCATATTCTTACTTATCTATCTACTTAAGCCCTGTTGAAAGAACTTAGAATCTGCTGACTGTGTATCCCCGAGAGAGAGGAGTAAGAAGCCCTCTGTCCCCAAAAGGATGTTCTGGGTATAACATTTAACTGCACCTGGTGGTGAGGCTTCAGTCTTGGAGTTCTGGGGGATTATAGAGTACATCTTTATGCTTATTAATCCCAGGTATATTGTAACATGGAGTAGTAGTAAGGGTCAGTAAGGGAAAATTATTCACATTTGATAGGACCATGTGCAAAAAAAAAAAAAATCTTAAGAAACAACTACACAAAAATGTAAATATGAACACATAATGAATGTGATTCTCTAACCTCGGGGTATAAAATACCTCTCGATGGTTTGACATGTTGTTAAAATTTAATCAATCACTCAATCATATAATCAGTCCAGTTAGCTGAGGCTTTAGAATACACCGACTGCATCTCTGCAGAGATGTAAGACCCCCGCCACAATGAACTAGTTATGACATTAAACCAGCTGATGGCAAGGCTACAGCCTTGGAGATTTGAGGAATGTGGGGTACTCCTTCATTGCCACTACTCCCAGGTAGCACCTGATAGGGTTTTATCTATGGGTCAAATATAACAAACTGTGTGCAAATAAATAACTGATGTTAAATAGCAATGTTTGAAACCCTCTAACTGTGTGCAAAAAAAAAAGAGTTCAGGCTCATTTAAGAATGTTATCGACAAAATGTGTTTACAACTCATATATATATATATATATATATATATATATATATATAAAGAGGATTTGGCATTAAATAACCAACAATGGTCGATATGCAATCAAATCATACATATTTAATATATATTTATAAAAAGGATTTAGCATTAAATAACCTACAATGGTTAATATGCCATAAAACCCAACCAAACCAAGTATAAAAAGGATTTAGCATTAAATAACCTACAATAGTTGATATGCCATAAAACCCAACCAAACCAAATCATCAATCATATAGCTGTACAAATTGTTTACATTAGACAGGAATACTTGATACCATATTCATGCAAAAAAACTCTATAAAAACTATATAAAAATGAGTAATGAATGCAATTCTTTAGCACTAGACATGATATAGCCCTAGACAGGTTGACATGCCATCAAAATTAATCAATCTAAAGTTGAAGTCTGTATTTTTAAATATCAAATATGAGAAAGATTTTAAACTAATAAGATAAGATGTCATGTCATATTTTTTCTATCATACAAGGTTATATCATATTATTATATCATATTAGGTAAAGTAAACTTTCTAACATAATAATATAAAGTAGTTTCTCATTTTTTCTTAGTTTGAATTAAAAGAAAATGTCTTTTTCCAATTTGGAAATATTTGGAAGTAAATTCTAATATATATATATATATATATATATATATATATATATATATATATATATATTCATTCTTATTTTCAATTATTTTTCATAAAAACATTTTTGTAATAAAATGAATGAAAAAAAATACATATATATATATAAAAATTTCTACTTCTATTTTGAAGTTACTTTCCACCTTTCAATATTTTTCAAAATGAACAAATATTCTTATAATAGTAATTTGAAGTATTTAAAGCTGGCTACCTCGTTATAAATGTCTCTTAGATCAAGGGGATCAATTTTTTAAATCCTGTAAACAATGAGGTGTTTGTAAATCTTAGGTGGTCTGAATGAGTCAGCTGATATTGTAGTTTAAAAAAGGAAGTGTACGTCCATTCGGGTTTTAGCAGGTATGCTGGACCAAATTCATAATTAAAAAAAATTTTTTTAAATATTTTAGAATTAATGAAAACTAAGCCATAGATATTATCAGAAGATTTGCCAAAGATTATCAAGTGATTTTCCAGAGATTATATCAGATTCAACCAAATTTTAAAAAGTAAAGGGGAAAATGGTAGAAGTAGATGAAGTTTTTAGGGAATTTAGTTTCAGTCTTATAAAAATATATTATGTAAATCTCAGGAGTATTGGACAAGTCAGTATTCAAATATTTTTCTTAAATGACCAGTATTTATATACAACTCTTGGATCTTAACATTACCGTACAAATTCAAGCCATTAAATCATGAAAGAAAATAATCATAAGCAAAATTTAATACAAATATTAAATAATGAAATATTGCTGAAATTTTAAAAACATTTCAAATTCTTTTCAGAGAGAGAGAGAGAGAGAGAGAAGCAAAAAAGTTGAGAGAGAGGAAAATAAAGACTGAAAAAGAGAGATAAACAAAAAGTGAGAAAGGGAAAAATAAACAAAAATTTGTGAAGAGAGAGAGAGATAAAAAAAACTGAGAAAGAGAGATAAACAAAAAGTGAAAACGATAAAGAGAGAGAAACAAGAGTAAGAAAAAGACGTGAGAAAGAGATGAGAGAGAGAGAGAGAGAGAGAGAAGCAACAGAAATGAGAAAGAGAGAGAAGCTGATTGAAAAAGAAAAGAAGTTACTATATATCCTAATGGATATGACTAAACTAGGATAAAATAGAGAGGAAGATATAGTTAGACTTGATAATGATAATAATGGAAATAATCATCTCGAGGAAGAGGGAAAAAATGACGAACTAATAGAAAAAGAAAGAAAGATAATAACAAAACAGATAAAGAGAGATAGATTTAAAAAAAAAAAAAAAAAAAAGAATGAGGATACAGATAAGATAGAAGTAATGAGTGTATTCTGCATCCTTTCACTAAGTTTCTAATATGGGTGTGTACAGGAGGGAGGGTTACAATGGCCACACGCACCTACGCATACAGAAATGCACTGTTCACATCAGAAGGGGACAATAAAGCGAGTTGGGGGGGGGATATAAAGCTGATTTGGGATTTGAAATTTTTTAAAAATCGGCTTAATATTCCTGAGTTTTCTTTCTGCAAAAGTAAAAATACGAGTATATTTGTTGATTGGGGGAGGAGGAAAAAATAAAGAAAAGGAGCTGTCATTCTTCCATTTCTTGGTGCTTCTTTCCTTCCTCAAAACCCCTTGCCCCCCCCCTTGCCACAGACGGAGGGGGGCAGGGGAAAGGAATTTCCCCTTCTGCTTATAAATGAAAAATATAAAACAAAAAGAAAGAAAATCACCAAAAATCACGACTACAAAAATAATTGATTTGGTAACGAATTTTTAAAAACTGGAAAACAGAAAAAAATGATAATGATAATAATCTTTAAAGAAAGAAAAATAATTAACAAATGTTTTTAAATAGGAAAAGTAAATATAATTTTTTTTTAAATTATGAATTTTAAATAAAAGCCAACTTTATATGACTTTGGGTAACGAGAGAAACGTTTTTTTTTTAAGTTAAAGTACATATTTACAAAAACAATAAACACAAACAAGACATCGATAAATATATATATATATATATATAAACAAACTTGAAACAGAGTAGATAAGTTCTTTTTGTGGATAAAATAATAATTTGAATTCTCTTAATCTAAATAGCCAAGCATTTAAGAGATGAGTAAAGTATTTTGCTCCCATGAAACCTAAATAAACTGATTTTCCCTTCCTTAACATCTATAACCCCTAAAAACGAGTAGAAATTTTTCAATAAGGTTTTACTTGGAATGGTTTCGTATAATACTCTTTTTTCTCCCCCCCCCCCAATCCATCGAGTTTGAAGTTTCTGACTATTCCCTTAAAAAGTTATCAATTCAATGCAATGAAAGGAAATGATTATTATTGATATAAAATACTTCCTTTTTTTTAATCTACAAAAAAGAAAAAAATGAATGCGCAAAAATGAAAGAAACAGCTATCAAACTTAAAGCATTTTTAAAAACATTGTCTTTTTTTTGAATGAGTTATTCCTTACTATATTATTAGTAAGTCGCAACAAACCTCATCGACCCGGCAGGATTAGGTTGTAAATTGGAAGTACCATTTCTTCTTATCAAACAGGGATAGGGGACATCAACTAACAAGTACAATTTATCAAAAAGAAAAAAAAAAAGAAGAAAAATCATAAAAATAGAAAAATAAAAAATAAATTAAAAAACGAGGGAAAAATATCAATGGGGTCGAAGAGGGCTCTAAAAAAAGCGAAGTTTTAAATCAGATATTTCCTTTTTCTACAACATGATTTTTTTTTGTAAAGTAAGGAGCACCACCAACCCAGCAGCTGAGTCTAAATCTTTTTTTAACCCCACCCCCACGAAACAAACTGGGTTTTTATCTGGTGTGATGGGATTTTAAAAGAAAACAAGTTCCACTTCTTGCATTTAATACATCTGGGAGATAAAAAGGAATATATATATATATATATATATATATATATATATATATATATATATATATATAAATATATATACATATAGTGAAAAAATTCGGTTTAGAGCAGATGAATTTCAAGGTGGGAAATAAGTAGGAAAAAAAAGAGGATAAAATAAAAATAAAAAAGGTAAAAAAAAGTAGGTGGAACGGACCCCCTAAAAGAAGACCTGCCTACATTTTCTCTCCCACACCCTTTTTTTTTTTCTTTTCCTTTGACAAAAATAGGTGGAAGGGGGTGTAGAGACTGAGGAACGGAGAAAAAAAGGATCGAACCTCGACACCTTCGTCTCGTCGTAGGACGCCCTTTGATGAATTCTTGGGAACACTTACCTCCGCCGGCTAAAAAGCCGGGAACTAAAACACACCTTAGACGTCGACGGATTTGGGGGAAAATATTTTCTTTTTTCTCCTCTTTTTCCTTTCTTTCTTTCCGACCCCAAAAAAGAAAAAAACCTTAGAGGCACGAAGACCTTTTTTTTTTTACACCGCGGGACAATGAAGGCGGTGTCGAGTGATGTGTGGTCCCCGATGCCGAAAAAACGCCCACCCGGACTAAAAACGAACCCTTCACGAAGTGATAAAAACAATGCATAACCAGCCCCGATAAACTAATCTAGATATACTGACGAGATCTGTACACAAGAAAAAGCTTCGGTTTTGAATAAAACTTTATTTTAAAATAAGAGGTTGCAGATTTTTCGGATGTTTGATTGGCGGTGCATAGCCGGGC
>CAUZXS010002287.1:42500-45000 GCA_963585895.1 Sepioteuthis lessoniana
CTATTAAGAGATTTGTATTTTTTTCGAATTATTTATTCCACTCTTACATACATGTAGGTTTCCACCTTGTTGCTTTCGTCTGAGAAGATATGTGGTACGAGGCCATATGAATGGCGCACCCAGTGAGACTCGAACTCAGTCATGTAAGCTTGTTAGTCGAATATTTTTTCAGGTTTTGTAATGGTTTGGATAGATGTCACTGTTTTGTGTTACATTTAATTTTCAATTTTCTGGTATTTTAATATTGCTTTTGTGGAGTGATATTCTAGTATTGAGGGCTTGTGTTGATCCTATGTATACTTCTTTACATTTGTTATATTCTATTATGTAGGATACGTTTTCTAAGTTGCAGCTTAAGTCTTTATTCATTCTGAATTTTGTTTCGGAGTTTTTCAAGATATAGGATTTTCCTTCTATAATTAAATCATATACTCCGCATCATTTATACTTGTATTTGGTAACTCTTTGTGTTTTGTTATCACCGAATGTAGAAGAGGTGAGTATTTTAAAAGATTTTCGGGTTGTCTCTGGCTTTTAATGACTTTTGTTGGGGCTAGTATATATATATATATATATACATCCACATACGCATGTATATATATGCACATACAAATATATATACAAATATATACAGGCATACATATACATATATACATATACAACCAAGTATACACATATGTATGTATATACACATATGCACATGCACTCATAGATATATACATATACATACATACATACATATATACACATACATACATACACACACATATGTAAAAATATATATATACACATACACAGACGGGAATACAAACAGACATATATATATATATATATATATATATCAACGTGTACGCATATATGTATACGTTTATATCTGTTTATACAATGGGCCATTGGCCTAATGGGCAGAGTGTTCGCCAATGATCGGTGAGACCGGGATGCAATCTCAAGTCGAGTCATACCGAAAACTTAAAAAATGGTACTTGACACCTCCTTGCTTAAACTCAGCATTATAAGGTACGTATCAAGGGTAAAGTAGAGTAATCCAGGGAAAGGAGTAGCGCCCTCTCCTACACCTGGGTGTAGTAGCGATTGAAAAGAGAGCCTTTGGGTCGCCCTCGACTACGGTCGCCAACTTTACTTTTTTATAAATATATACACATTTATAAACATATATATATATACACATATATATATATATACATTTATCTATGTATGCACGCATATAGACACATGTACATATATGTGTATGTATATATATATATGTCCATTGACCAACAGGGTAGAGTGTTTGCCAATGGCCCGGGAGACCGCGATTCGATCGCAGGACGAGTCATACAAAAGACTCAAAAAATAGTACTTGATACTTCCTTGCTTAACATTCAGTATTATAAGGTAAGTATCAAGGGTAACGTGAAGTAATCCAGGGAAACAAATAGCGCCCTCCCCTACACCTAAGTGTAGTAGCTATTGAAAAGGAAACCTCCAGGTCACCCCGGACTAAGGTCGCCAAATTTACTTACATAATTTATATATATATATATATATATATATATATGCCTGTGTGTTTGTGTGTGTATATATATATGTATGTGTATGTATGTAGACATTTATATATATATATATGATTCGTCGCAAGCAACCAAAGCCACACACGATAATTAGTCCTCGCTTACCAATACAGATATTAGCAATACATATACGATAGCAGTAAGAAACAAATTCGATAATGTTCAAGACATATTTGAAACACCTACTCCAAATGACGAATACAAAAACTTCGTTAACGCTCAGCAGCAGAATGCATATCAACCAAACCAAGAGCCAAGTGACGAGTTCCATGGGAGATACTAGCGGTTAGGAAAAAAAGGAGATAACGTGAAAACAGTATCCCTATGTAATTAAAGAAACCCAGTTAATGCAAACGCTCAGAAACATAAGAAGCCACAAAGAAAACTAACTAACGCAGACCAAAAAGAACAATTAGAATACATTCAAGACCAGATCAATAAAATTTGAAATTCGGTTGAAGATAGACAATCTCGAATAACATGGCAGACAGTAAAAGAAGTGAGTAAAAGGAAGAGCCCTTCCAGGGCAAAACTAAAAGCTGCCAGCCAAGAAGAACAAATACACACGTGGCAAGAACATTTCAAGAATCTGCTTGGAAAATTCCCTAAAGTCACTGACCAACCGATCATGAAAATTATTGATAACCAACTAGATATCAAACTAAGACAGTTTGCGCAAGAAGAACTTGATGTCGTACTAAAAAAAATTAAAAATAGGAAAGTTGCCCGTCTTAATGAAATATCGCCAGAAGTATGGAAGACAAGGAAATTCAAAGATATACTGTTCCGATACTGCAATGCCATATATGACCAGAACACAATAGAGAGATGGACAAAAGGCGGCATCTTCCCTTTACTCAAAAAAAAAAATGACATCAGAATTGCCAAGAACTACCATGGCATAATCCTTACTTCCATATCAGCAAAGA
>CAUZXS010002287.1:50000-155000 GCA_963585895.1 Sepioteuthis lessoniana
ACAAGTGCATTGCAGCCAGAGGAGATTACTTGAAGGGGACAAGAGTTTCATGTGAGTACTATCAATAAAAGTGCCCATACGTAAAAAAGTTAGGAAATTTATTTAAAGATCCTCGTATATATATATATATATATATATATATAATGCGCTACATGTGTTATCGTTTAATAATCCTAGCTCTTCTGAAAGTTTTTGAAGCTTATGTAATGCGTTACACGTATTATCTTTTAGTAATCTTAGCTGTTTTGAAAGCTTTTGAAGCTTATGTAATGCTGTGCATGTGTTATCTTTTGACAATCCTAGCTCTTTTGAATATTTTCGAGCACAGGGTGTCAGGGTTTTTTAAAATCTATCTTCCGTTTTAAAGCATCGTACACAACAATTGATAGGATGTCTTAAGGACACGTCATCACCCTTAAAACAACAACAAAAAAAACTAGTTTTGGTCACTACAACCAGATACTATTTCACTGCCTTCTACTTGCTGAATAATGTGAGCACCTTCAGTGGCTTTGAGGTCCAGTGAAAAACAATGCCTTAAAACTGGCCTCTTTCATCTCCTCAATTGTCTCATACGTTTCTGTGGCATTTTTTCCAAGTTTAAAACAGAATTTTATTGCATATCGTTTTTCTAAAGTGTCCTCACGTCCAGACTGCATTTTTTAAATTCACCAGCTGTGACAATCAGGCTTTAGTAGGGTGTATTCCAACTGCTGCTGTAGCTGTTCATTTGAAGCTGAAATCATAAAAATTGGTCAGTCATCTCATAAGATGTATAGGAATATCATACTGAATTTTCAAGAGTCTACGACAATTTTAAATGCCTGTACAAAAAAAGCTTGGAAACTTATTGAATGCACCACGTATATATATATATATATATATATATATATATATATATATATATATATATATATATATATATATATATATATATATATATACCCCTTCACTCGAGTAAGATATGACACAAGGCTAATAAAGCAGAGTTTAAAAGGTTTAAATCCTTCCTTCACCTAAACTGGTAGCCATAACAAGGTTAAAAAGCACAGTCTATCCTACTATTTTACCATTAGTTGGAGGGAGAATAGTTGAATGCATAGCTTTCCCAGGAAAGTTATGGGAAATGCAAACAACCACATCCAGGATTTGAACTCTGACCGCCGTGTTCGTATCTTCTACTAATAACCATTATACTTCAAGCACCTACATAATATTACTTTAACAGGTGCCTTACCTTTGCATTTAAGAACCCCTCCTCTCCCCGGTTGTTTTTTGAGTCATTTGAGTGGGAAGTAATAAGGGCGTCTTGTTTATGGTATGAATATGGTAATTGTGTCTGATATACAACAAACGTTTTAGCTTCGTTTATTTGTTTAACGGCATATCAACTTTTCATGGGTTTTTTAATGCCAAAATTTGATTTTCATTGTAATCATGATTACATTTTCCATCTTTCATTGATTTCGGCCTTTTATTTGCAATTATTTTATTTGCGTATGATTAGTTGTTTGCACACAGTTATGATATGTATGACACTGTATCTGATGGTGAGGCTCCTGTTTTGGAGTTTTAGGGAATGGGGAGAACCCTTAAGTAAAGTTGGCAACCTTAGTCGAGGGTGACCCAAAGGCTCCCTTTTCAATAGCTACCACACCAAGGTGTAGGGGAGGCCGTTACTCAATTCCTTGGATTGCTCCACTTTACCCTTGATCCTTACCTTATAATGCTGAGTGTTAAGCAAGGCGGCATCAAGTACCATTTTTTGAGTCTTTGGTATGACTCGACCTGGGATTGAACCCCGGTCTCCCGGACCATTGGCGAACACTCTACTCATTAGGCCAATGGACCCTTACATTGCCATTATTTCCAGGAACATTCAGACCGGGAGTGGTAGTACCTATTCAGGTCACATCTATGTGTGCAAATGAATGAATACTGATAAACAGAATTATTAGTGTTTGATAGCAATACTTGAAACTATATAGAAAGGATTAATATCCTGATCTGTGTGCAAGCAAATGATTAATATTAGAATTATTAATGTTAATAATACTTGAAACCATTTAACTATGTGCAAACAAATGAGCTCTGACTCGTTATACTGTTCCCAACAAACTATTCGCTTACAAATTATATATATATATAATTTGGCATTAAATAACCCACAAGGGTTGATTTGCCATAAAACACAACCAGACAATTATGATATCAATATTTCTATCTAATTTAGATAATTTGCTCGCAGTTAAATTATTTCAAGCATTCCCATCTAACATTATTGATTCTATCTAATAATAACCACGATAGTTATGTGATATCAACTATTCTAACATAAATAATTTAGTGGGGAGAGGCGTAGTGGCTAATGTGCTGGACTGTGACTGTATAGTAAGCGAGTTCGAACTCCAGTCGTGCTATTACATTCACTTTCGCTCAAATACTTTTAAGAAAGATATGAACCCTTTTATCCTGTTGCCATGCTATGAGTTGAATACCACCACTATCATTCTATAAGGATGGCTTTGGTATTAAATGTTGCCCGACCAATCAGAGAGCTGATTTTTTTTTTTAAAAAAGCGTGTATGGGGACCATAGATAATTATCTCCCTTGCAAAATGGGCGTCTTCGATGTGGCTTCAAGGAAAGTCACAGGACATCCCGAGTAAACATTTTCTCACTCTTTCGGGGTTTTTTTTACCTCTATTTTTTGTCTCGGCTGGGGCTGTGGAATACATCAACTGCATCCCGGCAGAGAGGTAAGACCCACACCCCAACGAGTGTCCTAGATCTGACATTAAACAATCTTATGGCGAGGATCCAATAATGCTGGAGCTTTGGGGAATGCGGAGTACTCCTTCATTGGCGTCGCTCACAGGTCCACTCTGATCCGGAGTGGTAGCACCTGATAGAGTCCTATCTATGGGTAAAATAGAACTGTTTGATATTTAAACTGAGTGCAAAAAATGACTTATGCTAAATTGAATTTTTAGAAAATGAACTGTTTGATCCTTAACTGCATGGAAACAAATGGCTGATATTTAATTGAACTGTTAGTGATATATAGCAATACTTGGAACCATTTAACTTTGTTGACTTATGCTAAATTGAATTATTAGAAATAGAACTGTTTGATCATTTAACTGCGTGTACAATAAGTATAGGGCCCGGAGTATGGGACTCCTATACAATATAGGCCTAGAGCGGTCTTCAACTGGTAGGCCATCGGTCCCACTGATGAATTTGGCTAAGGACCAATAAGTGGGTAAATCCCGCCTAGAGTAGTTGATAATAATATGAAATATGTAACTGTGCAAAAAAAAAAACTCTTAAGAAGCAGCTACTCAGTATATATATATATATATATATATATATATATATATGTGTGTGTGTGTGTGTGTGTGTGAATGCGACTCTCTAATCTCTTGGCATTAAGTAACCTTAGACAGGGTGATATGCCGTTAAAAATCATGAAACTTATTATTATCTTGATAGTGAATGTCACTTTTACTATTCTTTTTTTTTATTCATTTTTAATTTTATTTTATTTTACATTGAAACCAAATTAACGTAAATCTACATGAATAGGTTATTCTGTTCAAATACTCTTTTATTCGTTCAATTTCACCAAAATGAAACGAAATCAACCTACTGTCGGCGGTCAGTCTACCAAACATTAATTTTCTCCGCTTCACAAACTCCCAATCCACTACCACTACCACCATCATCATCATCACTACAAAACAAATTGATCTCTCTCTCTCTCTCTCTCTCTCTCTCTCTCTCTCTCTCTCTCTCTCTCTCTCTCTCTCTCAGAATTAAACATGGCGCTGTTGATCTAATAATAGGTATGCAAGATATTTTTGAGCGGACGCTACCTACCTTCTAAGTAAAAATCAATAAACTATTACTTGTACGTATTTTTATCAGAAACGGAACCGTTTTATAGTGAAACGGCTCAGGTCTACAACAACCGTGTTAATTTTAAATGGCGTCAATCTGAGTCATAAGAGTATATTCAATTAAATTTTAATTTTTGTTTAAATCATCGTCATCCTTTTTACAGAGTGTGTAGGATACTTTGAGTTTTTTTGGAGTTTTTTTATAACAAAGGTCATATAGTTCTGATTGCCAGTAGATTCCATTGCTAAAGCAATATCAGTATAATGAACAAGCTGTATTTTTGTGGGGTTATAAGATACGAGGGCGAGTCAAAAGTTTTGCAATATTTTCATATGTCCTAGTTTACAGGGCGTGTATCACGTGACCGAAATACTTCAAGCCGTAAATGGTACCAGGGGAAATAGGTAGTATAGTGGTTGGTGGTGCGTTTACACAATATGAATTGTTTCAGTTCCGTGCGGGATTTAAAAGCCGTACAGATGAACGTGTAACGTTTTCTGATTAAAGAAAGACGAGTTCCAACTGAGCCAGAATGCCGCCGCGGAAGTGAGCAAAAACATTTGTTGTGTGAAAGGTGAAGGTGCGGTTGATCAGATGAGTGAAGAAATTTCACTCCGGTTAAAAGATCTCTCAACGATCAGGCAAGGTCTGGTAGGCGTAAAAGCGTGCATTCAGAGACTGTTTTCCAAACTAGAGTTGGAAATCCGGTGAATAGAACACGGAGAGTATCAGGCAAGCTAAGTATCTTCATAACCTTAGTAGAAACATCTACAGCAGCCAAATTGTGATTCATGTTAATAAAATATTGCAAAACTTTTGACTCACCTTCGTATTATAGTTATTTCTGCGTTAATACTCACTGTACACCAATCAGCTTTCTAAGCAGTTCTACAAGAAACACTAATTGGTATCTCATTGTCATATCATGGTTCAAGACATCCTCTTGAAGGTCAACTATAGTTGAATACTGAGTTCGATCCTCACAATGTGCTCCTACAAGCTTTGTACTAAATTTAAGTTTAGCTTATTTTACGCATGTGTGTGTGAGTGAGTGTGTGTATGTTTCGTGAGATGAAATGGTTAGTGAGATCGACAAGTGAGTTTGATTCTCACTGTATGCTCTATAATTCTAACTGCGCCACAACTAAGCTAAGCTTAGTAAGAGGGGTACTTCGCGTGATGTATTAGATGGCGAATTAGAGTAGCAGGCTGTTGCTAGTGAGTTCTGTTTTCAGTGAGTCCTTCATATTACTGGCCTTGTGCCAGGCAAAGCTAAATAACAGACGACTGGCATCATCGATGATCGACCTCTTATACGTAGTTAGTAAAGTTGACGACCATAGTCGAGAGCGACCCGAAGGCTCCCTTTTCAATAGCTACTACTCCGAAGTGCAGGGGAGGGCGCTACTCCTTTCCCTGGATTGCTCCACTTTACCCTCGATACGTACCTTATATTGCTGAGTGTTAAGCAAGGATGTATCAAGTACCATTTTAAAAGTCTTTGGTAGGACACGATCTGGGATTGAACCTAGGTCTCCGGGATCATTGGCGAACACTCTACCCACTGGGCCAATGAGGGGTTTATTAGCTGCTTGCTAATATTGGGACAGCTGTTTTTCTAAAATGACACTCAGTTAAATTATATTTCATTTTAATTAACCAATTTGATATATCGTCTACTAAAAAGTACTAGTTTTAAAATATAACTAAAGCTTAAATGCGACTGTTTGAATAAACCTGATTTTTTTTTCATTATATATATATATATATATATAGAGAGAGAGAGATATGTGTGCAGGTGTGTGTGTGAGAGAGAGAGAGAGAGGCACTCATGGTGTAATCGTTATCGAGGTAAGAAATAAATACGAAAACACGGGTTCAAATCCTCGACAAGGTCGTACGCATTTCACAAGCCCTAATACTCTTGGGAAAGATATGCTAGCAACTACTCTCCCATCAAAGTAGTGTTAAATACTTAGACAGGCGAAGCTCTTTAACTTTGATATGACAACCAGTCTAGGAAAATGAAAACTCTGAATTAGAATATGTTAAAATCCACTTTAGAAATTAATCTAGAGTCACACCCGCCTCGTGCTGAAGAATATATATATATATATATATATATATATAGTCATCCATAAATAGACTGTTTCGTTGTATCACAACTCTTCAGTGTGGCTAGACACGCGAGACGCTCCAAGCCGGGATTGAAACCCGCCTAATTTTACGTCAGGCTGATAACATACCACTAAGTCTGCGTCTCAACGGGAATTAACACATGGCCTAATGAGTTGAGTGTTCGCCAATGATCCAGGAGACCGGGGTACAATCCCAGGTCGTGTCCAAAGACTCAAAAAAAATGGTTCTTGATGTCGCATTGCTTAGCACTCAGCATTATAAGGTGAGGATCAAGGGTAAAGTGAAACAATCCAAGGAAAGGAGTAGCGCCCTACCCTATACCTCGGTGCAGTAGCTCTTAAAAAGGGAGCCTTCGGGTCACTCACGATTAAGGTCGCCAACTTTACTTTTTTTTATTAACTTTCGTTTGTTAACATTTTGCGATTGGATACCGAAGTGCTCAATTCATTAGATAAGCTTTGCATTACGCGAGTGGCAAAAATTCTCAAACCTGAGGTGGGGAGGGGCGAAGAGTATATATATATATATATATATCAAAGCTCTCCCGTAATGGATGAATTATGAGTGCTTGATAGTCTAGTTAAAAATGTGAATTACTTGACTGCTTACACATATGATTTTGTTTACTGTAGTCCACCACACGTTTTGGGATGAGCTGACAACAGAAGAATGACACAGATTCCCTAAAAAGCATAGAGCAAGTTTTAAATTCAAGTTCTTCCTTCTTTTGGTCTGATTGCATTACCAAATAAAAATAAGGATTCACGCCTTTCCCTGCGGAATAAGCTCAAAGGAACCACAAATAAGTTCGTCTCGTAAAACCGTACATGGACTATATATATATACATAAAGATATATATATATATACGTATATGTATATACATATATATATATATATATATATATATATATACGTATAATATGCATATGTATATATAGAGATACATCTACACGTATATATACATATAAATACAGATATATGTTGGTTGAATGGTTGTTTGGGTTTTATGGTATATCAAACTTTGTAGGTGATTTAATGTCAAATCCATTTTTATACAAATAAACAGTTCTATTTCAAACAATTCAGTTTAGCATGAATACACAGTTTAATTGTTAAAATATTTCCATTTCACGCTATTCAGTTTATTCAAACAGTTCTAATTCAAACAATTCGGTTTAATATAAGTATAGGTTTCGTTTACACACAATTAAATGTCAAAACAGTTCTATTTTAAATTATTCAATGTAGCGTAAGTACAGTTTTAATGTCAAAAACAGTTCCATTTCAAACAATTAAGTTTAGATTAAGTAAGCAGTTTAAATGTAAGTACACGGCTTAACTGTCAAAAACATTTCTATTTCATGTTATTCAGTTTAGTCAAACAGTTCTATTTCAAACAATTCTGTTTAGTATAAGTATGCAGTTTAGTTCCATTTTACCCATAGATAGGACCTTTTCAGGTGCTACTATTCTGGGTCAGAGTGGACCTGGGAATGATGGCAATAGAGGGGTCTTTGCATTCCCTAAAGCTCCAGCATTACTAGAACCTCACCATCAGATTGATTTGTGTCATATCCAAGACACTCGTTGAGGTGGAGGGTGCAGTCGATACATTCTACAACCCCAGCCGACTAGGCAACAGATATATGTATAAACATATATATATATATATATATATATATATATATATATATATATATATACATACAAACATATATATATATATATATATATATATATATATATATATATATATACGTATACATATATATGCATATTTATACGTACATATATAAATACATATACATATACATACATGTATATACATATACACATATACGCATATATATATATAAATATACATGCATAGACATATACATATATGCATATATATACATACATATATACAGATACATATATATACATATATACTCATATATACATATACATACATATATGCATATATATATACATATTTTCATTTATATGCATATATATATATATATAGAGAGAGAGAGAGAGAGAGCGGAGATTGAATAATTTCTGTTATCTATATCTTTGGCTAGTGGGTAGAGTGTTCGCCAATGGTCCGGGAAACCTAGGTTCAATCCCAGGTCGCGTCATACCAAAGACTTTAAAAATGGTACTTGATACCTCCTTTCTTAACACTCAGCAATATAAAGTACGTATCGAAGGTAAAGTGGAGCAATCCAAGGAAAGGACTAGCGCCCTCCCCTTCACCTTGGTGTAGTAGCTATTGAAAAGGGAGCCTTCTGGTCAGAAACAAACCTCGTCGTAAGTCGACAACTCCCTGTACTCCCAGGATATTAGGTTCACCAGTATAACACTATGATAATAAACACCATGTGATCCTGTTTATACCGTTGTCAACATAATCTGCATATTCTGACAATATAAGGTGCCCAATACCATGTCTGTCATATATCTGCATATTCTGACAAAATATCATGCCCAACACCATGTCTGTCATATATCTGCATATTCTGACAAAATATCATGCCCAACACCATGTCTGTCATATATCTGCATATTCTGACAAAATATCATGCCCAACACCATGTCTGGCATATATCTACATGTCTGACAAAATATCGAGGCCAACGCCGTGTCTGTCATTTATCTGCCTATTCTGGCGATATATCGTGCCCAACACCTTATCTGGAATATATCTGCATATCTGATAAAATATCGAGCCCGACGCTATGTTTGACATATATCCGTATATTCTGACAATATATCGTGCCCAACACCATATTCCGAAAAAATTTCGTACCCAACACGGTGTTTGTCATATATCTGTATATTCTGACAATATATCGTGCCCAACACCGTGTTTGACGTATATCTGCGTATTTTGACGATATATCGTGCCCAACACCATGTCTGTCATATATCTGTATATTCTGACAAAATATCGTGCCCAACACCATGACATATATCAGCATATTCTGACAAAATATCGAGCCCAACCCCATGTCTGGCTTAAATATCCGTATTATCTGACAATAAATTGTACCCAACACCTTATCTGGCATATATCTGCATATTCTGACAAAATATTGTGCCCAACACCGTGTTTGTCATATATCTGTATATATCTGACAATATATCGTGCCAACACATTATCTGGCATATATCTGCATATTCTGACAATATAAGGTACCCAACACCATGTCTGGCATATATCTGTAAATTCTGACAATATATCGTGCCCAACACTATGTCTGCCATTACTTGCCTATTCTGACAAAATATCGTGTCCAACAGCGTGTTTGACATATATCTGTATATTCTGACAAAATATCGTGCCCAACAGCGATATTATCTTGAGCTGCCATTCCTAGCATGTATCTATACCATTCTTAGAGAGCGAAGACCAAGTAGGCTTGGTCAAGTCTACCACAAGGACGATGGTCGTATTACAAAAATCGCCCGCTCTAATGAGCTGACGTCTGATAGGAGAGCTACTGGCCACCTAAAGCTCAGATACAAGTATGTCTGCAAGGGAAACTTAAAGGCATTCGACACCGTTTCGAGGATACTTTGTAACTGATCGTGTGTAAGGTAGAAGAAACGTGAAGCAACACCTCAAGACAAATGAAGAGAAACTAGCGTCAAAGAAGCAAATATGAAGAAAAGAAAACCAAAACTCCCATTGATCATCTACGAATGCATAAATGTCACTTTTCAGATAAAGATTGGTCTCTTCAAGTACAAGATTAGTTACTTTAGCACAAAGATACACCAACCTTGGTCAAATCAATAATCTTATAGAAGACATCCGACTACAGGGGATAGGAGACCCGGTATGTAGGGATTTAGGAGCTGAACTGCATCATCGTTGTTAGTAAGTTCGAACTCCAGTCGCGCTATTACGTTCACTTTCGTACTGACAGCCTTTGGAAAGGTATGGATCTATGAATTAAATACCACTACTACAACTACCGTTCTTCAACAATTTTGGCATTAAATAACCCACGAAAGTTGATATGCCATTTAACAAAGAAACCAACGGCCCAGTCGGTTGGGAGAGCTGTAGAATACACCAACCGCATCTCTGCAGTGGGGTAAGACCCCCTACAATGAGTGTCCAGGATATGGCATTAAAGAATCTGATAGTGAGGCTCCAGTAATGCTGGAGCTTTAGAGAATGTGGAGTACCCCTTTATTGCCATCACTTCCAGGTCCACTCTGACCCTGAGTGGTAGTTCCTGATAGGGTTATATCTATGGGTTAAATAAAAGTGTTTGACATTTAAAATGTATGCAGACAAATGACTTATGCCAAATTGAATAGTTAGAAATAGAACTGTTTGATCAGTGGATTGTGTGATTGATGTTTAATTGAATTGTTATTGATACATAGCAATACTTGAACCCATTTAACTGTGCCAAAGAATGAGCTTTGGCTCGTTTAAAGATGTTATCAACAAAATGTGTGTACAAATCGTATGCATTTAATATATACATGTATGTATAATGTATGTATAAACTAGTATAATTATGCGTAAAGAGGATTTGACATTAAATAACCTACAATGGTTGATATGCCATAAAGCCCAACCAAACCAAATCCAATATATCTAATATATATGTATAAAGAGGATTTGGCATTAAATAACCTACAATGGTTGATATACCATAAAACCCAACCAAACCAAATCATATATAGATAATATATATGTATAAAAAGGATTTGGCATTAAATAAACTACAATGGTTGATATGCCATAAAGCCCAACCAAACCAAATCCAATATATTTTATATATATGTATAAAAAGGATTTGGCATTAAATAACCTACAATGGTTGATATGCCATAAAACCCAACCAAACCAAATCCTATATATTTAATATATATGTATAAAGAGGATTTGGTATTAAATACCCAACAATGGTTGATATGCCATAAAACCCAACCAAACCAAATCCTATATATTTAATATATATGTATAAAGAGGATTTGGCATTAAATAACTTACAATGGTTGATATGCCTTAAAACCCAAACCAAACCAAGCCAAGGAGACTAAAGCAAACCTACGACAGGATTATTTAGAATCATGCCATTAAAAAAAGAAGATTAATGCAAATGATATATTTTGTACAATACGAATTAAATCCTTAAGATTTTTTTACACAGCCAGTTATGGAGAAGCTTAAAACATGCAAACTGTAACCCCTGCAGAAGGAGAAGACTTCCCCACTCACACCCAGGAGTAGATCCTGGGTGTGACACTAAACTGCATCTACAGATGAGGCTCCAGTTCTGGAGGTTCTGGGGACTATGGCGTCAACACTTTATTTCTACTACTCCCAAATCCAATAACTCAGTTGTTAGTAGGATCTCATCTACGGGTCAAAAAGATCTGTTTGAAAATTATTCGTATTCGATAGGACCGTGTGAAAAAAGCCTCTTAAGAAATATCTACACAAAAAATGTTAATATAAAGGTTCAATGAACGCGATTCCCTAACCTCTAAGCATAAAATAGCCCTCAACGAGGTAATGTGCCGTTGGAATTTGTCGAAGTGTTTTGAAGTCTTGCCTCTTAATTGTTTACACAATCGACTAAAAGTAATGTACTCTAATAATTTACTCAGTGGTCACCCATCTCGTAATTGAACAGACTTATCGTTGCTTCACTGTAATGATCTTATTTACCAAAATTTGCTTAGTCTGATAAGCAGGTCTCAGATTGTTTACAGTACTTTTGTTGTTTAACAGCTTTGGGGGGGAAAAATCCAAAGCTACTAAAATGGATTTCACATGAAATTATGAAAATGAACCTCTGTCAGTAGGCATGTCGCCAGAATATTGTGAATAGGGGGGGTCATCCATTAAATCCGACGGGCCGCCAGTCCAAATGGTAGGGTGGGGATAGAAGAATGGTTTATGTTGTAAGAATAAGCACACAAAAATTACTTCACGTCATATTCACAGAGGAGGGAAAGTGATCTTAACGATGAGCCTGGAGGTCAACGTATAATACTACTACTACTACTACTACTACTACTCTCAGACAGAAGATTAGAACTAGTGTCAATTAACTAGTGTTAATCAACAAGAAAAAAGAACTAGGCTTTAAGTCGATTTTTCTATTCCTGTGAACCACAGAATGAAAATAAAAGAAAGTAAAAAGATAGAGAAATACTAGGATCTTGTTAGAGAACTAAAAATAACTGTAAGACATGGGGGCGACGGTGGTGTTAATTGTAGTTGGGGAACTTGGAACGGTCCACAAAGCCTTAGAAAAACCGTTAGAAGAATCGGAAATCAGAGGTAGAATTGAGACAGTCCAAATAAAAAGATTGTTTATATCGGCTTGAATACACAGAAAAAACCAAAAGACCTTTTATGGTTTTATGGCATGTCAATAATTGTGGGTTATTTAGTGCCAAATCCTTTTTATACATATATATTAAATATATATGATTTGGTTTAGTTGGGTTTTATGACATATCAACCATTGTAGGTTATTTAACGCCAAATCCTCTTTATACATATATATTAAATATATGTGATTTGGTTTAGTTGGGCTTTATGGGATATAAACCATTATAGGTTATTTAATGCCAAATTCTCTAAATACATATATATCAAATATATGTAATATTTGGTTTGGTTGGGCTTTATGGCATATCAACTATTGTAGGTTATTTAATGCCAAATCCTCTAAATACATATATATGAAATATATATGATTTCTATACACATTTTGTTGATAACATTTTTAAATGAGTTTAAGCTCATTCTTTGGCACTGTTAAATGGTTTCAAGTATTATAATTTAACACTAAAAATTCAATTAAATATAAATCATTTATTTGTACACAGATGATCAAACAGTTCAATTTGAAACAATTCGATTTAGCATAAAGGATTTTTTTGCTCTCAGTTTAAATACCAAACAATTCTATTCGACCTCTAAGATCGGACCTTATCGGGTGATACTACTCTGGCTCAGAGTGGACCTGCGAGTGATAACAATGAAGGGTTACTCCGCATTGCCCAAAGCTCCAATACAATTTAAGCTTCGCCATAAGATTGTTTAGTGTCATATCCAGGACACTTATTGGTGGAAGAGTATTACCCCTCTGCAGAGATGTAGTCGATATATTCTACAGCCCTCCCAGCCGACTAAGCTACAAGAGACCCGGGGTGACTTGCTGTCACTCACCCTCCAGTAAAAGACCACAAACTAATGCTCATGTGAAAAACTCATTAGGGGTAAAATAATAATAATAACAATTAATGATAAATCAAAAATTAATTATAAGCGTGTTGTGACGTGGCTCGTATCACCTGACATCCGGTAGCCCGGATATATAAAAGGCGACTTACGTGTAGCGGTCGGCAGTTGTTGATTAGCGACATCTGGCGTAACACTCTTACGGTAAGAGACTGTGAATATTGTACGTACTCTGGATTGTATTAAACTACACCAGGAAGAAAGTTTTATAAGGCGAACAGCATGAAGGAACTATTTTTTTTTTAAATTGCTCTCAAAAACATTATCATCTTAAAAACATTTGGCCTCCTATTAAAGATATAAACTATGTTACCAACACCTTCGACCATCAAGTTTATACAAACAAAAAGCTTTGACATTTATATATACACACGCACACACACATACATATCAGAATTTAACACTCAATGACCCTTAAGAGATCAATTTGCCATAAAACCCAACCATCACCAACCTAAACATTTGCATTTACAAATCATATATATAATATATGTGTAAAAAGGCTCTGGCATTAAATAACCTATAGAGGTTGATATGCCATTAAATCCAACCAACTGGATTGTACTGTTCCAGGAGACCGCGGTTCAATCCCAGGTCAAGTCATACCAAAGACTCAAAAAATGGTACTTGATGCCGCCTTGTTTAACACTCAGCATTATAAGGTAAGGATCAAGGGTAAAGTGGAGCAATCCAGGGAATGGAGTAGCGCCCTCCCTGACACCGTGGTTTAGTAGCTATTGAATAGGAAACCTTCGGGTCACCCTCGACTAAGGGGAGACAACTTTACTTACTTATTACTCACAAGTGTTCTGAGGAGAGTTGCTGCCACCCAGAAAACTTCGGTGAAAAACCATCCGTTAAAATTGGTATGAAAAACTCGCAAGGAGTATTATTATTATTATTATTATTATTATTCACTCATTAGAGCTTTTCACATCAGTGGTAGCCGATGGTTTTTCACTGGAGTCTGAGTGACAGCAAGTCTCCTCAAGTCTCCAGGACTCTTCTTAGTATTCTGGCCGTTCCCAACAATGCTGTCGTTTGGATGGTCTCCACTCGTCCGCCAACTTCCAAGTCCTCTAGTCCCTTTAGTAATCATTTAGTTACTGTTCCAAACGCACCAATTACAATTGGTATACTTGTCACCTGCATGTTCCACAGTTTTTTCAGTTCCCTAGCAAGGTCGAGGTACTTATCCCTCTTTTCACATTCTTTCAATTTTATTCTGTGGTCAGCCGGGACAGCAAAGTCGACAATTTTGCAAGTTCTCTTTTTTTTTTCTTTTTTTTTTTTTTTGTTGATTATTATTAAGTCTGGTCTTCTGGCCGGGATTAGGTGATCCGTTTGTATGTTAAAGACCCATAGGAATTTATGCGTGGCATTATCATTATAATAATAATAATAATTATTATTATTATTATTATTATTAATCACATAATAAGCGAATGCAACAAATAAGCGCAAAAGGAGAATAAAACTAGACACGATTGTCCATAAAAGCTCGATCAGCTGCTGCTTCGCGAAGTGGCTTTTCTGCGTCCTGTCTGACATTCGTGCCAGACGGTAAATGCTAAATGGCAGACTTGTGGCTAAGAAGCCCCCGGCTTCGGTTGGGCCACCTTCGGGTGGGCGAACAGCATTATTGACACTGTTGACACCTTTGGATAGCACTGGACCTCGCTGTCCAGTTTAAGCTATAATCTAGCATCCGTGCCTAGACCCACGTTTGAATCCATGTCCAGCTTGGCTCATCAGGCCCACATTGTACTAAGTAGGCCGATGACCAACAAAGTCCAGCAGGGTTCGAGCCTTGGCTCGTGTTCGACCTAATCACCACTATAATTCGACTTCGCGTCATTTGACCTTTTGTCAAGTCCTTCCGGGTGGGAGGCAGAGACAAATATTTAAAACTAGACACGATTGGGTGGGAAAGAAGATCTACTGGTAAATTATGCAAGAAATTGAAATTTAACCAAACTACCAAATGATATTTGCACAAACCAGAATCCGTCCTGGAGACGCATGGAATTCTCTGAGATTATGACATCAAACAAATCATCTAATCAAAGGTCAGAAGACCAGACTAAGTAATAATTAACGAAAAAATAAAGAACCTGCCGAATAACGGACTTTGCCGTTCTGGCAGACCACAGAGTGAAAATCAAAGAAAACGAAAAGAGAAACAAGTACTAAGATCTTGCCAGAGAACTAAGAAAACCTATGGAACATAGAGGTGACGGTGATACCAATTGTAATTGTTGCACTTGGAACGATCCCGAAAGTCTAGGTAAAGAGACTAGGGGAATTCGAAATCGAAGGACGAGCCAAGACCATCCAAACTACAGCATTGGTGAGGTAGGCCAGAATACTGCATAGAGTTCTGGAGGCTTGGGTAGACTTGTTGTCACCCAGTCTCCAGTAAAAGACCATCAGCTAACGCAGGTGTGAAAAACTAGCAACTAGTAATATAATGTGTGTATGTTTGGCTCCCTTTTCAGTAACTACTACATCGAGATGTAGGGGAGGGCGCTACTCTATTCCCTGGATTGCTTCACTTTACCCTTGATTCGTAACTTATAATGCTGAGTGTTAAGCTAAGAGGTATCAAGTACCATTTTTTGAATCTTTGGTATGACTCGACCTGAGATTGAACCCCGGTCTCCCGAGCCATTGGTGAAAACTCTATACATAGACCAATGGGCCGATATATATATATATATCGGCCAATTGGTATATATATATATATATATATATATATATATATATATATATATATATATATATATATATATATATATATATATATATATATATATATATATATATATATATATATATATATATATATATATATATATATATATATATATATATATATATATATATATATATATATATATATATATATATATATATATATATACTTTAAGAAAAACAACGAAACCGGTCTATTTAAAATCTTCCTGGTTAAGAGCTCAATGTGTTTTTCTTAAAGAATTTATTGCTCTGTATTATTGGTACATTGAGCTCTTTACCAGGAAAATTTTAAATATTCATGCTTGAATACCTTCTTGTCCTGATGGAATTACTCCCAACTCCGGTTTAACTGGACCAAAAAAAATATACATATATATATATATATATATATATATATATATATATATATATATATATATATATATTTGAGTCAACCAGGTTTCGATCCCGGCTACGGGAATCTAATATGTCTAGCCACACTGATGAGTTCTGATAGAACGAAACAGATCTGTCTGTGGATGACTATATATATATATATATATATATATATATATATATATATATATATATATATATGCTGTTGCTTCTTTCTGGTTAGGTAGTAGGATCTTACCATTGTGACAGCCCTTAATGAATTTACCATCTGATGAAAAATTACAGGAGTTCCAATATTGGCAAGCAATATTCATAACCCTACATGTATAAGGCCATAAATTTTCTTTAGAGAAGATATTGTTGTTTTGTTAACTATTATTTTAAACAACTGTATTTTTGCTATTTGTTTAATAATAACTGTTTCTTTATATTCTCTTAGTACAGTTCTCCTTAGTTTCTGTCTTAAAAGGAGTTTTATATCGACCTTTCATAGTTAAACGCTTTCTATTGGCTCCCTCTATACTTTTATTTTCCATTCTTTCAGGTGATTGTCATATTTCGAAGCCTTACTTCAGTTTCTTCTTGTGATTCATTTTGTTAACCTTAAAGTTATTTTTAATCAATCGGTAAGAAGATTTGCTGCAGTTTTTTCTTATGTTTCTTGTTGTTGTCTTGCAGCAATCTTTCTTGTCAAGATCTGACTTTCCCTTGTCCTTGCCTCAACTGTCGCCCCCTTTCTACTGCTCAAAGAAAGGCAATTTCTCTCATATATTTGTTTCGTTTGTATTTCTCTGTTGTGTATTTTTACAAATCTGAAGTGAATAATTTTGTTTGGTGCTTTTTTTTAAATCTCGGCCTCTTTATGTTGTCTTTTCTGTGTTAGCCAATCAACATCTTTCATGCGAAGTAATTTGGAAGACTTTAACACATTAGGATTACGAAATAGATACAACAGAGTCAGAATAAAAGAGACTTATAGAATAAATTGGTGTTACTTTTAAAATCAAAACTTTAACAGAAATTTTTTTAAAATAGAAAATCATATCTGCTTCTGTTAAAAAAAGCAAAGCCAAAAATTTAGACTACTAACCTGTCTATCTTGATCTATTTTGATCTCGATTTTAGTCTTTGTTTCTATAAACTAAGACAGAATGAAGAGTCTGAGCTATATGAATATATACACACTATGATTGATATACAGAAACTTACATACATACATACATACATACATACATACATACATACATATAAATAAACTGAGCTATCCGTCTATTTTTATCTATCTATCTATCTATCTATCTATCTATCTATGTCTGTGGTCCAGTCGGTTGAGGCTATAAGATACACCGACTGTATCTCTCCAGAGGGGTAAGACTCCCCCAAACGAGTGTCTTGATTATTACACGAAACAATCTGGAGCTTTGGGGAATGCGGAGTATTCCTTTATTGCCATCGCTCCCCGGTTCACTCAGGCCCGAAGTGGTAGCACCTGATAGGATCCTATCTATAGGTTAAATAGAACAAAAATTTGTACTTATGTTAAATTGAATTGCGAGAAATAGAACTTTTCTGACATTTAAACTACGTACTTGTGCTAAACTGAATTGTTTGAAATAGAACTCTTTATATGCATAAAAAAGATTTGGCATTGAATAATCTATAATGGTTGATATGCCATAAAATCCAACAAAAAAAAAATTTCTAATCATATCTATCTATCTATCTATCTCAGTGTGTTTATATCAAGGGAGAGTTCCCGTGGCATAATGGCAAAGTGTTAGACTTAAACATCTTGAAATCCGAGTTGTTCATAGTCGGTCACACTTAAATCTTAAAGAAAATTTGGCTTGGCACGTTTATATAGAAAAATCAATGAACAAACGGAACCCCACATCTGAGTAGATAAGCATACGCACTCACACATACAGCCGTTTACACACACATGCAAATACAAACAGATACATATAAGCACATATATTTACACATTTGCCCACAAATCACGAATAGACATGCACACGTACACAAATAATACACACGCATATATTTGCACATACACAAATATAACACATATGCAAAAATACACATATACACACGTGCATATTCACGACATACACATACACAAACTCACGTAATTATACACATGCATTTGATATAAAACCCACACGAGTGTGTACACAGACATATACATTCATATACATCTTAAAAGCTGGCTTGTGTGAAAAGTCTTTGTCTGTCCGACCAATTCCTTTCAGACTTCATTCCATGTTTTTTTCTTTCTTTTTTTTTTTCCATCCACCATTCGTCAGAATTTCTCCAACCTTTATCGCATTCTCTCCTTTTCTGTCAACCGAGGATTTTAATAAGATTACAGATGTGATATATTACCCACCATGGCCGTTCATGAGTTTTCCACCCATCCCCGTCCCTACCACAACTCTCACCCTCATTGCCTCCTGCTGCGCGCATGTGCGTGCTTATTGGTGCAAGGGCTTATCTCACCATTTCTATCCCCCACTACCACCCTCTAATCCTTCGTTCGGTCACAAATGACTTTGATGCACGGGGGGCGGGGGGAGGATTTGCTTATGTGTGTAACATGCCGGCTTTTATGCTAATGCAGACATTTATTAAAAGCTGAGCTTCGTATGGTACAAGACCACGAAAGCAGGAGCTCATAATGAGGCTTGAATTAAACAATGTAGATCCTTCCAAATTATTTTCCTTTGTTTTTGCGTTGACGACAGACTTTTTAAAGTGTATGCATTTACCCCCACTACCACTGCCACGAAGAGGATTTTTAAGCAGAGTACAGCTGGTTTAAAACGGCGTCGTCTAAGATTCGAACTCAGCTTATCTAGTCCATTTCCTGCGATAATAACCGTCGCACCATACACGTTCATATATATATATATATATATATATATATATATATATATATATATATATGTGTGTGTGTGTGTGTGTGTGTGTGTGTGTGTGTATAAGCTACTACATAATACCTTATAATTCCCAAGGTAACGTGGTTCGTTTGTGGGCTGAGCGGTATGATACTAAGTCTAACGTAAAGTTGGGCGGGTTTCGATCCCAACTTCAAGCGTCCTATGTGTCTAACCACACTGAAGAGTTGTGATACAACGAAACAGTCTTTCTGTGGATAACAATATATATATACATATATATAATTCAGGATAGCGTTAACACGGATTTAAAGGTATATGTTGACAGTCAGTTTCTCGCCTTTTTGGTTTCTTTGTTAAAAGGCATATCAACATTCGTGGGTAATTAAATCCCAGAGCCATTCTTCTAGAAAAACAGTATTGGTATTATTAAACCAATAGCTGGGGGGTGGGGATAAACGGGGTTCAAACCTTTCCCAAGGGTAATAATCCGAAAGTGAAAATTATATCGTGACTACAATTCGAACTCACTACGATGTTGCAGTCCAGCACATTAGCCACTACACCACGGGGACTCACCCTTCTTGCCTCTGCAAATCATCAGACCAAATGGGGAGAGCAAAAACAAAAGGATAAAAATCAAAGAGCCGCTTTTTACAGTTTTCCTCAATCAATGAATACCATTTCAACAAAGTAAAGGGGGCGCTCGTGGTATAATGGTTATAGTCGTAGCAAATGGACACGGTCACCCGAGTTCAAAACTTGTATGTGGCTTTTTGCATTTTAAATTTTAAATTCAATACCATCAAAAAAGGTATGAATCCAGTAACTCTCCCTCCAGATATAGGTAAATAGTCGAGCAGACTAAGCTATTTAAGCTTGGTATGATAACTAGTCAAGGAAATCTCTGAATTCAAACGTCTAAATTAAAACTCCATTTAAAAATTGACCTTGAGTAACACCCTGCTCATACGGAACGGTTGGGTAAATACATATATCAACAAAGTAAAAAAATGTTGTCCGGAAACTGAAACATATATATATCGATATATATATATATATATATATATATATATATATATATATATATATACATATTGACTGTATCTATGTTTTGATTATATATATATATATATATATATGTATATTTCTGTTTTTTTTTCATCATACAACGTGTGAAAGCACGTGCGATACCCTAACCTCATCAGCCGCCAACCAAGGTGATAACACAGTTTCGGTAGCTCAAGGCGGTACTGCTACTCCTGGCGCTACTAAGCAGCTTTTGCCACCGAATAGGGTATTTAAAAGAAATATATATCTATATATACACCAGATCAATTAAAAGCTGATATATATATATATATATATATATATATATATATATATATATAAGTAATAAAGCCTACAGAGTCTGACCAATCAACCTAGGTTTCACTTACTGCATCTTCAGGAAGAAGAAGAAGCTGACTGTTTTTTTTCGCACTGTCAGAGACTTATAGATCAATTATATATATATATATATATACATTCAGTTACCACAATATAAATCAAAGGCACCATCAAACATAATCTTCCTGAAGAAAGTGAAATACTCCAGAAACGCGTATTGAAGAAAAATAAATAACTTAGAAAATAAATCTCCTTGTGTGCCTTTTAATTTTAATTGCCTAGTCGGCTGGAGCCGTAGAATACACCGACTGCTTCTCTGTAGAGGTGTAAGAATCCCCCAACGAGTGTCCTGATATGACACTAAAGAATCTGATACTGAGGTTCCATTAATGTTGGGGAATGTGGAGTACCTCTTCATTGCCTTTGCTCTCAGGTCCACTCTGATCCAGATTGGTAGCATGCTATCTATGGGTCAAATAGAACTAAACCGTGTTGGTTGAGATAGAACTGTTTTTGACATTGAACCCAAGTACTTATGCTAAACTGAATTGTTTGAAATAGAACTGTTATTATGTATAAAATGTATTTGGGATTAATAACCTACAATGATTGGTGCACCAGAAAACCAAACCAAAACAATTAATTTTAAAGAATATATATATATATATATATATATATATATATATATAGCATCCCATCCGCTCGGGCAGGATATGACACAAGGTCAATTTTTAAGCGGAATTTAACAGGTTTGAATTCAGAGTTTTCCTTCTCCTAGACAAGTTGCCTCCCCCCACCAAGGATGAAGAACAACAGTCTGCCCTACTATTTACCCATAGCTGGAGGGATAATAATTGGATTCATACCTTTCCCAAGGGTATTAGTGCTATGTGAAATGACATCAGTCTCGTCCAGGATTTGAACTCGTGTCGCCAACGACGATAGCCATTACAACACGGGCACCTCCTAATATATATATATATATATATATATATATATATATATATATATATATATATATGTAAACTTCTAGTATGCTTTATGGCAAACTTCGTTACTTTTTTACCCAGATTAAGAAACGTAAAAGAAAAGGGGTTTTCTTTTCTCATACAAGACAAGATATATATATATATATATATATATATATATATATATATATATATATATATATATTAATTCTTATAGCAATTCTATAATTTTGGTGGTGTGAAAAAACCCAGACGATACAATCTGCAAATAAAAGATGTTACACAAACTGACATAAAAAAAAATCCATGAAAAAAAGACGAAAAACATACGTACAACTTGAAAATAATCAACCATTAACGTAATGCCTAGGCAAAAGAAAAAAAAAACACTTAAATTACTTAAGCTAAACGTAAAAGTGCTCAATACATTAAGTAGAACGAAACACACACACACACACACACACACATATATATATATATATAATGAAGACGAAAAGAAGTTTGAAAGAGGGTGGAATTGACAATCCCATGCTTTTATTGAATTAATGAACAATCAAAACAGGTAGACACAAGTAGACATTTATAACCCGCACGTGGAAGATTCAAGCCAGCCGAAACACAATGTACTTTTTGCATAAGGCACAACCATAGACCATAAAAGGAACGTCTCTCACGGGAAGAAATGTCTTATGGGCTTCGGAAACTATGGGGGTGTCACGCATTACGGACAGTTCCACCCAGCTCTCTCTAAATTTCTGGCCCAATCTTGATTTTTGCCAAAGCAGCGAGCAATATTTCTTTGTCTCTGGCCGGAACACGTGTTTATTTAGTTATAAATGCACCCTTCAGATCAGCAAGCGATCATGTCATGAATTTACTCCAAACCGTTTTCAGTACATGCCACTTCTAGCTAGAAAAGAGGAAGAGGTAGCATAATGACATTACAATATATATATATATATATATATATATATATATATATATATATATATATATATATATATATATAAACATAAACACACGAGGGTCATTCATTAAATAAGAGGAATTTTTAAAAAATCAAAATACATTTTTTCAGAATTTTTTTCTATAAATGTTGAGTCTACATTGTTTGGAGTCGGTTTCTAGCAAAAATTATTTTCATCTCGAAAAAATATTTGTTTTGAGGCTATTCAAAATGGTGGCAATTCAAATGGCTATCATTAAATTTTGGTGACTGAGAAGTGCAAAACATGAGAAATTTGCAGTCGAATCTGTGATGTGTATGGAGAAGCAAGTTTTAGTATTAAAAAATCTTTACATATGAGTCGAAAAATTAGTCCATAGAGCAGAAATATAATGACTCCTCGCTTCTGAACGCAGACTCATTTCACTTTATCTATTTAATGACCATTATATATATATATATATCCGGGGAAGTATAACTGCTGTATCGTGGTAAGGAAACGATACACAGTGAAACAGAGTTAATTATTTATTAACTCAAGTGGTACAATCCGACTAGTATTATAAGTCTCGCGCTGTTTGTGTTACGTCCGAAGTTGGTCTTACTACTGACCGATCTCCTTGCAGAGCTATCTCTATGCTTCTGATTCTGTCTCTGTCTTAAGAGAGACGGCGTCTTTTATACTTCTGCGATACCGGAAGTAGCGTGGTACGAGCCACTATACAACAATAACATACATTACACTAGAGTGCCACAGACAATTTCAGAATGATTAAGATTTTAGTCCTGTCGTGGTTCCATATGGCAAGCTGAAACGATCTTTTATTTTGTTTCGTTGTGCTTTATAGCATATCAACTCTTGTAGGTTATTCAATGCCAAATCATATATATATATATATATATATATATCCTTACGTAAGGTTATTAAGGAATGTTGTACTTCTCTAAGTTATTATTAAATCTGAAGTTTTAAGTTGAAATGTATTTAGAATTTAAAAATTAAAGAAAATTAATTTACAATAGTTCCAACCGGTAATAAAACCTAAAAACCGGAAGTGGGCTAAAAGAGGAGAAAACTCTTCACCCCTCTTCTACCCCCTCCCACCCTTCCTTTCTGTGTCTATTCTGAATTATTTTATCCATTAGATCTGAAGAAATCCTGTTATTTTTGGTGTTATTGATCCATATCAATACCCATAACAGGATGGAAATAAATTTATAATCCTAATGTGACCGGTTTTTGCTTTTCTTAAAGAAATTGTTGCTCTGTGATGTCAGTTACATTGAGCTCTGTACCAGGAAAATTCAAATGTTCATACTTGAATTATTTTTTTGTCCTGACGGAATTATTCCCGACTCTTGTTTAACTGGACCGAATATATATATATATATATATATATATATATATATATTTAAAGTTGTAAGCGAATAGTTTGTAGATAATATTGTTTTTTAAATGAGTCAGGGTTAATTTGTTTGCACATAGCTTAATGGTTTCAAGTATTGCTATCAAACGCTTATAATTCAATTTTATATTGATAATTTCTTTGCACCCAGTTCAATGGTTTCAAATATTAATATCTAATATAAATGATTCTATTTAAAATTAATCATTTATTTGGACACATTTAAAATGGCTTCGAGAATTGCTATCTCAGAGCAATTGAGCCTCAGCCATCACTTTCTAGTCTCGTTAAGATAAAATAGTGTTGGGTACGTGTTTATCGCTTGAGCAATTCAAAGAATATGGTTGGGGTAATCATGTAGGTGCTAGGGCTTGACCAGACCAGCCGATTGATTGGATGAGGTCTCTCCGACCGCTCCTCTTGCCTAGTAAGGGCCAAAGTAGAGTGTTGCAAGTCATATGACTAATTCGGTTGCCGTGTCAAAGACTGCTCAATCACCAGGATCACGTCATCAAATATTAAAGGATTACGGGTTGTCACCCACAGCCAACAGGTGGCCTTGTTGGTGTTAGAAGTGGGGCGGAGGTCTTACCGCTTTGCAGAAGTGCTCTCGGCGTATTCTACAGCCCCGACTGACAGGGCTGACAATCTTTTATATCGAGGATGAAACAATTAAAATACATAACTAAGAATTAAAACATTTCTGAATGTTTCAAGTTTATAACCAATTTTTTGAGGCAAGTCAAAAATTTTTTAATATCCTATTCCTACAAGGATGATTCGAATTTTGACTATCCGTCGAATTCTTGAAGGTGTACGTGTAAAAAACTTTGAGGCAACAATATTATTTGTCGACTTTACCAAGGCCTTTGACTCCATTCACAGAGGAAAGATGGAGCAAATTCTACTCACCCACGGCCTTCCAAAAGAAACCGTCGCAGCCATAATGATGTTGTATAGAAACACAAAAGTAAAAGTCCGTTCCCCAGATGGAGACACAGACTACTTCGACATTGTAGCAGGTGTACTGCAACGTGACACATTAGCCCCATACCTCTTTACCATCTGTCTAGACAACGTGCTTAGAACATCTATTGATAAAATCAAAGAAAACGGTTTCAACCTAACAAAGGAAAAGAAGCAGAAGGTACCCCGCAAAAAAAAAAAAAAAAAAAAAAATTCCGACGCCGACTACGACGATGACATAGTGCTCCTGGCAAATGCACCCGCCCAAGCCGAAGCCCTGCTACATAGTCTGGAACGAGCCGCTGGGGGCATAGGTCTCCATGTCAATGCACACAAGATGGAATATATGTGCTTTAATCAAACAGGCGACATCTCCACACTAAACGGTAGCTCTCTGAAGCTAGTAGACAAGTTCCCTTACCTAGGAGGGAGTGTCTCATCAACTGAGACAGACATCAACACGCGACTAGCAAAGGCATGGACAGCTATCAATAGGCTATCAGTCATATGGAAGTCAGACCTGACCGATAAAATAAAACGCAGTTTCTTCCAAGCAGCTGTCATGTCGATACTGCTATATGGATGCACTACATGGATGCTAACTAAACGTATGGAGAAAAAGCTTGACGGCAACTATACAAGAATGCTACGAGCAATACTGAACAATTCCTGAAGACTGCACCCCACAAAGCAGCAGCTGTACGGCCACATACCACCCATCACGAAAACTATCAAAATTGGACGAACCAGACATGCGAGAAACTGCTGGAGAAGTAGGGACGAGCTCAAACGTGATGTACTCCTGTGGACCCCTTCACGTGGACGAGTATAAGCAGGACGACCATCCCGAACCTACCTACGGTAGCTCTGTGCCGATACAGGATGTAGCCCTGAAGACCTACCGGAAGCAATGGACGATAGGGAGGGGTAGTGAGAGAGGGTCAGGGATATCCGTGCTGATAGCGTGACATGATGATGATGATATATATATTACATGATAGTGTCTGTGACCATTGGTTTCATGCTTTACAAATTCAACTAACTCTTCAACCGTTATGCCAACATATATATATATATATATATATATATATATATATATATGTTGGCATGACGGTTGAAGTGTTTGTCAATAGTCCGAGTGACCGAGGTTCAGTCTCAGGTCAAATCATACCAAACGCTCAAAAATGGTACTTGATGCCTCTTTGCTTAACACTCAGTATTATAAGGTACGGATCAAGGGTAAGTCGAGCAGTCCTGGGAAAAGAGTAGCTTTCTCCTCAACACCTCAGTGTAGTAGCTATTGAAGAGGAAGCCTTCGGGTCACCCTCGACTACGGTCGGCCAAATTATATGTATGTACATATATATATATATGTGTGTGTCTGTGTGTGTGTGTATGTATATGCTTATATATATGCATATATATATATATTTGTATAGCTATGTATACCGATGTCTATGTATGTATATATATGTATACCGATGTATATATATGCATATTATACCTATGTATATATATGCATATATACATACATGTATATATGTATATATTTTTATATATATATATGTGTATGTATACGTATATATACGTCTATATGTGTACATATGTATTTATATACATTATATACAGACGTTGCTCCCTGTGACTTTTGGTTATTCCCTAAGCTCAGAGGCTGTCGTTATGAGACATTTGAGGAGATGAAAGAGGCTGTGATGAAAGTCATTGACAAGCTCACACAAGAGGACTTCCATGGGGCCTTCCAGAAGTTGTTGGAACGGTACAACAAGTGTTTAGCAGCTGGAGGAGATTACTTCGAAGGGGACTAGAGTTTCATGTGTGTACTATCAATAAAAGTGCCCACACGAAAAATGTCTGGAAACTTATTTAATGATCCTCATATATAAGAACGTGTGCACCTATGTGCAAATGTCTTATAACACCTGGGACAGGGAAGTTTCTATGATTACCATACAATCACACTCCGATTAGCTTCGTCCTAAAATGTTATGATCCCCCACCCACATATCTGACCCTCACCGCAATTATTCGTGTATAACACGTACTTCCCACCCCTGCAGATTTAAGTCTGATAGCCTTGGGTGAGTATTATACACAAGGACTATATATCAACCATTCATCCGGCTACACACTTAATCATATTCAGGACGATATGACAGAATATTAGGTATATCTATGATCCGAACTAACAAATGTCTAACGAACATTTCTGTTTTACGTTGTTACAGAGAAATAGTAACTGGAATGTGTGTCTGTTTACATTTTTGTTCCGAGTGTTTGTTTACATTTTTGTCTCCCCAAGTGAGAGTGTTTGTTGACATTTTTGTTTCTCGTCGTGTGTTTATTTACATTTTTGTTTATCCTTGTGTGAATGTTTGCTTACATTTGTGTTTCTCCTCATGTGAGTGTTTGTTTACATTTTTTTCTCCTCGAGTGAGTGTTGGTTTACATTTTTCCTTGTCCTTGTGTAAGTGTTTATTTACATTTTTGTTTTTCCTCGCGTTAGTGTTTGTTTACATTTTTGTTTCTCCTTGTGTAAGTGTTTGTTTACATTTTTGTTTCTCCTCGTGTTGATGCTTGTTTACATTTTTGTTTCTCCTCTTGTGAGTGTTTGTTTACATTTTTGTTTCTCCTCTTGTGAGTGTTTGTTTACACTTTTGTTTCTCCTCTTGTGAGTGTTTGTTTACATTATTGTTTCTCCTCTTGTGAGTGTTTGTTTACATTTTTGTTTCTCCTCGTGTTGATGCTTGTTTACATTTTTGTTTCTCCTCTTGTGAGTGTTTGTTTACATTTTTGTTTCTCCTCGTGTTGATGCTTGTTTACATTTTTGTTTCTCCTCTTGTGAGTGTTTGTTTACATTATTGTTTCTCCTCTTGTGAGTGTTTGTTTACATTTTTGTTTCTCCTCGTGTTGATGCTTGTTTACATCTTTGTTTCTCCTCTTGTGAGTGTTTGTTTACATTTTTGTTTCTCCTCTTGTGAGTGTTTGTTTACATTTTTGTTTCTCCTCTTGTGAGTGTTTGTTTACATTTTTGTTTCTCCTCTTGTGAGTGTTTGTTTACATTATTGTTTCTCCTCTTGTGAGTGTTTGTTTACATTATTGTTTCTCCTCTTGTGAGTGTTTGTTTACATTTTTGTTTCTCCTCTTGTGAGTGTTTGTTTACATTATTGTTTCTCCTCTTGTGAGTGTTTGTTTACATTTTTGTTTCTCCTCTTGTGAGTGTTTGTTTACATTTTTGTTTCTCCTCGTGTTGATGCTTGTTTACATTTTTGTTTCTCCTCTTGTGAGTGTTTGTTTACATTTTTGTTTCTCCTCGTGTTGATGCTTGTTTACATTTTTGTTTCTCCTCTTGTGAGTGTTTGTTTACATTTTTGTTTCTCCTCTTGTGAGTGTTTGTTTACATTATTGTTTCTCCTCTTGTGAGTGTTTGTTTACATTTTTGTTTCTCCTCTTGTGAGTGTTTGTTTACATTATTGTTTCTCCTCTTGTGAGTGTTTGTTTACATTTTTGTTTCTCCTCTTGTGAGTGTTTGTTTACATTTTTGTTTCTCCTCGTGTTGATGCTTGTTTACATTTTTGTTTCTCCTCTTGTGAGTGTTTGTTTACATTTTTGTTTCTCCTCTTGTGAGTGTTTGTTTACATTTTTGTTTCTCCTCGTGTTGATGCTTGTTTACATTTTTGTTTCTCCTCTTCTGAGTGTTTGTTTACATTTTTGTTTCTCCTCGTGTTGATGCTTGTTTACATTTTTGTTTCTCCTCTTGTGAGTGTTTGTTTACATTTTTGTTTCTCCTCTTGTGAGTGTTTGTTTACATTATTGTTTCTCCTCTTGTGAGTGTTTGTTTACATTTTTGTTTCTCCTCTTGTGAGTGTTTGTTTGCATTATTGTTTCTCCTCTTGTGAGTGTTTGTTTACATTTTTGTTTCTCCTCTTGTGAGTGTTTGTTTACATTTTTGTTTCTCCTCTTGTGAGTGTTTGTTTACATTTTTGTTTCTCCTCGTGTTGATGCTTGTTTACATTTTTGTTTCTCCTCTTGTGAGTGTTTGTTTACATTTTTGTTTCTCCTCGTGTTGATGCTTGTTTACATTTTTGTTTCTCCTCTTGTGAGTGTTTGTTTACATTTTTGTTTCTCCTCTTGTGAGTGTTTGTTTGCATTTTTGTTTCTCCTCTTGTGAGTGTTTGTTTACATTATTGTTTCTCCTCTTGTGAGTGTTTGTTTACATTTTTGTTTCTCCTCTTGTGAGTGTTTGTTTACATTTTTGTTTCTCCTCGTGTTGATGCTTGTTTACATTTTTGTTTCTCCTCTTGTGAGTGTTTGTTTACATTTTTGTTTCTCCTCGTGTTGATGCTTGTTTACATTTTTGTTTCTCCTCTTATGAGTGTTTGTTTACATTTTTGTTTCTCCTCTTGTGAGTGTTTGTTTACATTATTGTTTCTCCTCTTGTGAGTGTTTGTTTACATTTTTGTTTCTCCTCTTGTGAGTGTTTGTTTACATTTTTGTTTCTCCTCGTGTTGATGCTTGTTTACATTTTTGTTTCTCCTCTTGTGAGTGTTTGTTTACATTTTTGTTTCTCCTCTTGTGAGTATTTGTTTACATTTTTGTTTCTCCTCTTGTGAGTGTTTGTTTACATTATTGTTTCTCCTCTTGTGAGTGTTTGTTTACATTATTGTTTCTCCTCTTGTGAGTGTTTGTTTACATTTTTGTTTCTCCTCTTGTGAGTGTTTGTTTACATTTTTGTTTCTCCTCTTGTGAGTGTTTGTTTACATTTTTGTTTCTCCTAGTGTGAGTTTGTTTTTGCCACAAACTTGTTCCATTTTTGTGTGAACATGTCTGTGTATTTGCTTTTAATACCGTGTAAATGTTTGGTTTTAAATCCTGTCAACTGTATAAATCCTGTCAACTGTATAAATTTTTAAATCTAGTCTATAAGAACTGGAATAAAAGTTGAACAAATATTAAATTTAGTTGTCTAAATTTCTTCGACGAAGCTTGGTGATTTTTATCAATAATGGTTTTCGGGCTATTGTCTTCATCTTTATTGTTATTGTTATTTCGATAACGTTTCTGTCGATATGTCCTCCGGCCTTCTTCAGGCGACCCCCGTGTAGTTCGAAGTTCCGTGAAGGTTCTCGAGTTCGACAAACACCTGAAGAAGGCCGGAGGACATATCGGCCGAAACGTTGTGGAAACAACAATAACAATAAAGATGAAGACAATAGTCCGAAAATCCGTAATGATAAAAATATCAAATTTACCCGCGACAAATTCTAAATTGTTTGCGTATTATAAAGAGATGATTATTGTTTTTATTTTCCTTTTTTTATTTTGTTTTTTTTTCTTTTTCGAAGAGAGGGTAGAATTTCGTAGCCCAAATTTTGGAGTGTATGTTGTAGTAATTTACTAAGGCCCAAGGAATGGAGCACCCAGTGAGACTCGAGCTCACTCGTGAAAGTTTGCTAGTCTAGCTTGCTAGCCATTATATCACCCGAAGCGTCCGGGAGCGCACGTTGTACACGAATCATTAGATTAATTCTTAGCTTTACCCCTTTGCTTCATCTAAGTTAAACCTTAATTAATTTTCGGGTATTAGTTTAATTAGTTCCCTAATTAATTCTTTCCAATAACTTCTCTCTTGTTCAATAGCTCAATTTATTATCCAAACACTGCCATTCTTAGAGTGCCACAGCCAAACTAATTATATTGGAATGATCAGAGGTGCTCCAAATTCTTTGAATAGCTTGCTTTCATCTGTTTAACGGCTTATCAACTCCTTATGGGTTATTTGATGCTGAAATTTGATTTATTTGCAAATTTGATTATAATCATGGCTCTGATTTCAGCGGGTCATTACAATCATTGTTTGACTTGCATTTTCTTTGATTATTCTTCTTAATGATTATTTTTCCGCACACAGTTATATGGTATCAAGTATTCCTATCTAATACTAATAGTTTGCACACAATTGTATTGTTTAAAGTATTCTTATCTAATACAAACAATGTATACACAATTTCGGTTTGGAGGTAAGGTTAGTGTAACGGTCATCGACGTAAAAAATGAAACTGGCGACGTGAGATCAAATCTTGGATGAAGTTATTTCTGTTTCACTTCACGCTTATGCCCTTAGGAAAGGCATAAATACATCCCCCCCCTCCCAGCGATGCGAAAATAGTAGGGCATCGTGAGTACTTTTGTCTTGTTTCGACAACCAACCTAAAAGAAGAACAATCCTGAATTTAAACCAGCTTTACTCGGCTTAAAAATTGAACTTGTGCCGAAACTTGTTCGTGGCGGAGGGGTTGAGTAAATTCATACACAATTATGGTTCACAATATCAATTTATTTGCATACAGCTAAATGGTTTCAAGTATTCCTATCCAATGCTAATAAGTTTTAAACAGATTTATTTCACCGATAAATGAGTCTTAACAAGTTCTACAATTTCGGGGCAGAGTGGACCTGGGAGTAATGGCAATTAAGTGGTACTCCACTCTCCATAGATCTCCAGGACTTGAGTCTCACCACCATATGCAGTGTCATGGACAGGATAGAAATCATGTCAGAGTAATACCCTTGTTATCCCTGGACATAAAATTCATTTGATAAATATGATGCACAGTGCAGATGTTTCTAGGAAAGAAACTGATCAAATGAAACATGTGTCTCATGTGGGGTCGATTGAGAAAAAAAGAATTGCTCTTCACGCGAAACATCTAAACATGTTCTGACTGGAAACTCTCGAATTAGTGTTATTAATAAATACAGTTTTTCTGAACATCTTCCATAAAGTTTGGTGTGGTTTAGTTTTAAGGCACATCAACCATTGTTGGTTATTTAATGTCAAATCCATTTTCATACATATAAACAGTTCTATTTCAAACAATTCAGTGTAGCATATGTACACAGTTTAAATATAAAAAACACTTCTTTTTCAAACAAATCAGTTTAACATAAGTACACTGTTTAGTTCTATTTAGTTCCTAGATAGGACCCTATCAGATGCTACCACTCCAGGTCAGAGTGGACCCGAGAATGATGGCAATGAAGGGGTACCCCACATTCCTATTACTGAAGCTTCGCTATCACGTTGTTTAGTGTCATATCCCGGACACTCGTTGAGGGAATCTTACTCCTCTGTAGAGATGCAGTTGGTATATTCTGAAGCCCTAGCCGAATGGGGGCTCTTCCATAAAGGTTGCGATAAAAGATTAACAAAATTCTGGAGATGTGAATGAAATTTTATATTTTCAGCTTCGCACGAAACTAAAATAGACACAAAGTTTTTTTTTTTCTTTGTGGGGTGCCACGTAAGAAGCAATTTAAAAATTGCTTAGAGTCTGTCGGCGTTCTTATCAAATAATTTGTACATATTTGTATGGTTTCAAGTGTTCCTATCTAATACAAGTAATCTGCACTCATTAGAATGTTATCCAGAATTCCTATCTGATACAAATAATTTATACTCAATTATGGTTTCAAGTAACTATTTTAATTCAATAATAATTAAACAACGACCTGGTTTCTTCCAGATTTCACCCTACTTGGCAGACATTATTTTACATAAGGATATCAAAATAGCAAATGGAATAATTGCATACAGCTATATAGTTTAAAGTATTCCGATCTAAAATGAATAATCTGCACACGTTTGTATGGTTTCAAGTATTCCTATCTAATACGAATAATTTTCAAACCGATATGGATCTTTTTTACCCATAGATTGTACCCTAAACGGAATTACCGTTCCAGGTCAGATGACCTGAAAGTAACGACAATGTAATAGTCGACTCTCGATTCCATACTCCTTAGTGCTCCAAAACTGGAACCTCAAAACTGGAGGCAGATTAAAGTAACATCCAAGACACCCCTTTTAAGGGAGAGTTTCTTACCCTTTAGCAAGGGTACAGTCCGCGTATTCTACGCCCTGCTAACGCGACTAAATCATTTAAATGTATCTCATTTAAGAAATACGTTAATACATCAGTTCTTTTTTACTTTATGGGTTTTAAAACATTGTAACAAGAGTGTTTACCTATTCAAAATGATTGTGAACTTTATTAATATATTCCCTCTTACCATAACTCCAGCAGATTGACATAATCATTTCCAACTCAAACTTGTGTTTGGTAACCATATTTAACAAATTAACGTAGAGATTGATATAAAATAATAAAGCAGCAATAGAAATTAAGTGTTATGTTAACGCTATATCACACACCATTTCCGACCGCTGATGCATTGACTGTAAATACAAACAGGAACGTCACAGCACCCAGATGGCCAGTCAAACAACAATGGTATATTGTTTTTTCTGCGTAGTTTCATGATAGCACAATAGATTGCGGATTCATATGAATATAAACTCTAATGTCTAAAATTTGCATGATTCATATATGGATGATATAATTCTGATTTCAGAGAAAAATGATGTCCACCTTACACAACTGGAGTAATGAGAGTTTAATTGAGATACAATGGATGTTTACTGAATATACACATATTGGCATTATTACTGGACTTATATGGCTCAACATTCTAAATAAAGTTTATTATTGCGTATCCTTATTTGGGCCAACCGAGTAAATTTCGGTCCTCCAATAACCGACTGTTTGTTTTAGGGTCGATCTATACAGCAGGTATAGGTCTAACACAGAATTTTGAGCAAAAAGTTTTGAGGTCGACTTATACACCGCAATTTACGGCACCTGAATCTACAATTGTTTGTAAATAATTATCATTAGATAAGAATAGTTTCTTGAAAACATAACTGCTTCGGCCTCAAATAACCCAAAAAGTGTTGACATGTAATAAAACCAGCCAACTTGTAACGTAATGGCCAAGGGATTTCGGTTCATGCCTTTAAGTATAGTTAGGCTGAGAACCTTTCGGCTCAGCACATGGGTTAGTTGGGTACAAACCTTGATGTAGGTGGTAACGCTCGCGCGGGGCGGACGTGCCACTCAGAGATGTCACAATAGCCCGAGATGACGGAACGGGGTGACAGGGTGTGGGTGACGTCACGCACCGGAAGCGCGCGGAGGTTTGTGGGAGAATTTGAAGAAAGTTAGAGATTTGAGTTCTAGACACCAAACGAGGAGGATCGACTTTTGGAGCTCGCAGACGCGAGGCGAACTTGCGCCCAATGGGGGCCGCTCAAAATGGGGGCCAAATGAATAAGACAGCATAGAAGATTGTGTCTCTCCTCCTTATGTCGAAACCTTTAACTCAAAGTTAATAAAAAGGTTTCGTACCTGAACAAGAAGTTACGTTTGGTTTGGTTTCTTTGTTTAATGGCATATCAACCTTTGTAGGTTATTTAATGCCAAAGCCATCCTCCTGAAAGAACAGTAGTGGTACTATTTAACCCACGGCTGGGAGGATAAGGGGGTTCATACCTTTCCCGAGGGTATTTGCGAGAAAGTGAACGTAATAGCGCAACTGGAGTACGAACTCGCTTACTACGATTCCGCAGTCCATCGCTTTAACCATTACACCACGAGGACACCCCCAAGTCGTTACGTGTTTTCGAATTTCGAGATTCCTATGTTCTTTATGTGTTCTATGCTATCTGGATGTGGTTATAAACATTATATGTCTATTTCGCACATGGCGTTAATTGTGCCGATAGTACAAACTAATCATAAACAAAGAATTATATGGCTTCAACCCGGAAGGTTTATCTAAAGCGACCAATAAACATCAAAAAGATTTTCTTTTTAATTGCTTCATGTTTTGCTGCTTCGTCTTTCCAAGGCTCGAGATATTACAAATTATAAATCCTGCCGATCATATCTTATGAATCTCTCTAACATATGATATCAACAGTTTATTAACTCGTGACATAACGACTTATGAATCCTACCCATGATATCTCGAGTTTTAAAATCCTGCCTGTGATATCTCGAGTTTTAAAATCCTGCCTGTGATATTTCGAGCTTTAAAATCCTACCCGTGATATCTCGAGTTTTAAAATCCTTCCCGTGATATCTCAAGTTTTAAATCCTGCCTGTGATATCATGAGCTCGAAAATCCTAACTGTGATATCTCGAGTTTTAAAATCCTACCTGTGATATCTCGAGTCTTAAAATCCTACCTGTGATATCACGAGTTGTAAACTCAGCCCGTTATGAAACCTACCTGTGATATCACAAGTGACATTTCTAGTTTTACAAATGAAACTTCATGCGATATTCTAAGGCTAAGAAAATTTACATTTTGCCAAATATCCGACAAATTGAAATTTATTTACGAAAAGTTAAAGGCGGACAAGGAAGTCGGTTGAGGGAAGTCCGTTTTCTAATGTGATCTTCAAACTTCCCGACCTTTAAAAAAATGACTGCAGCAGTAAATCAGGTCCAAGCGATGGATGATGAAAACGACCATTGTGTGTGTGTGTGTGTGTGTGTTTACTAGAATATTTTCCAATTATTGAAATTGATTTTGGTGCTAAAAGCCGCCCTCTTTCGCTAGATACTATTATTCTAATCCCCAGTGCTGTTGTCGTTTCTCAGAAAACAAAAGAAAAGGCCGTGCGTGACGATTGTGGAATGAAGGTGGCAGACGTGGGCGGGGCTGGCCTTTCGCGCGTGCCCAACCGGAAGTTGGGCACACTTCGGTTCAATTTATCTTCCTCCACCCTAGATTCTTTTGTTTGTTGGCTGGTTGGTTGGTTTTTCTTCTTTTGCTTTCTTTTAGTCTGTTTTAAATTTCCTTTTGTTTTTGCTGAGTAGTTGTAAAAATAGTTGGAGTAATATTTTTTCAGCTCATGTTTTCACTGCTACTACTGAAGAGGTAAAAAAAATAGATAAATAAAAAAGTAAAACCTTACTTTACTCACCAGACAAATATCGCCATTTTAAAATTTCCTGAAAATTTCATGTTTCCCATCATTTATAAAGCTGGCAATTATTTTGATAAGATTTTTAGCTGATATTCATTTAGCCATTTCGAAAAATAGAAACACCTATAAACATCACTTTTTTATGAAACCGTAGGGAGACAATACATAATTACCCCCCTTAGATAATTAGAACGACCGCTCGGGCTCCGTAGTGAGTCCCATGACACTTCCAAAAACCCATTTTCGACCTCATTTTTGTGTGATGTAACAAGCATTTCAAAATTTGAAAAAGAGATCCATATCATATTAGTGTATTCTCTCTCTCTCTCTCTCTCTCTCTCTCTCTCTCTCTCTCTCTCTCTCTGTATGTGTTATAATGTTTGTTATTTAGTTCGTATCTATCTATCATTAACATAATATATCTAACCGTTTTTATCAGGGTTGATCTGTTTATTTATCTTTCTAAATATATATATAAATGGAGAAACCGAAATATTTTTGATAAGGGATTTTGTAACTTTTCTGCACCAATCTGACCAAATAAGGAGACATAAAAAAAAACAGATCTCTGATAGTATTGTAGTTTGAAATGATACTTGATTCAATCACTTTCCGGCTTTAATACGTTCTTATATATATATATATATATATATATATATATATATATATATATATATATATATATTGTCATCCACAGACAGACTGTTTCGTTCTATCAGAACTCTTCAGTGTGGCTAGACACGCAGGACGCTCGAAGCCGGGATCGAAACCCGTCCAACTTTACGTTAGACTAAGCTTCAAACCTATATATATATAAGAAAGTGTTTGTCACGTTTTTACATCATCCGGTTAAAAATAACAAACAATGGCTTTTGGGTTCTGCCAGGAACAACTGCCAACTAAATACCAAATCGATGTGACATTAGTTTCTATAAAACGGTTATTTATTTGGATAAAAAAACAGAAGATACTCTATGACCAAATTAGGGCAGTCATACGACCCCCATTAGGGAATTTACAATCCTCAGTACGATAAAGTTTTCGTGGGGTAGTTTAAACAGCTTTTGTAGTTTGTTTTGTTTTTGTTTTTTGTTTAGTCTTTGTTTTTTATTTTGTTTATTTTTTTCTTACTCGTGTAGAAACGAGTGTCTCTTGCCAGCGATGTAGTTCCATGAGATTCAAAGTTGTTTTAGTTTTTTGTCTCCAAGTTAAATGAAGTGAAATATATATAGTACTCACTTTTAGTTAATTTTCCATGTCCACGTTGAGAGACTTACTGGCTCGGTCAAGGTATTTCTTAAGATCTGTCTGCATCGATGGGTAATCAGAAAAAAAGAAAAAAAATGGAGGTTCAATGTATGCTCCTGGTCACGTGGTTACCAGAACGCTTCCAAGGGAACAAACCATTTTTATTAAAAGGGTTGACAGTTAAGAGGAGGAAACTATTTTTGACTTTATAGGGGTGAAAGTTGCCATAGACAAAGGTTTTTTGGGTTTCTTTGTTTAATGGCATATCACCCTTTGTGGGTTATCTAATGCTAAAGCCATCGTTGTGGAAGAACAGCTGTGACAGACTATTGGATAGATCTTTTCCATTAAATGAGTTAGTGTCGGTCTGGATCTCAAAGTTGCAGAGTATTTTAATCATTTTAGTTTATATGACAATTTCTGATTTTAATTATTATTAATTTCAACATGTATTTTTCTTCATTTTAACTTTGGGTGCTTTTTCTTCGTAATTCACTCTGATTCTGAACTTTATGACATCGTGGAACAACAGCACGTCTCAGAAAAAAGAATAAAGGAAAAGGTCTTACTGAGATTTGAACTCAAGTTCCCAACTCTTTTTTTATTTTTCTTATTTTTATTTTTATTTTCTTTTTCTTTTTTCTTTTTTTTTTTTTTGAGGTTCGAGAGCAAGATTGTTTTTTTCCGTACCAGCTGTTTCTACCATCATGGCTATGTGCTGTTTCTTGCTATGATAGAAATTACAATCGAAATGAATCGAGGGTGGAGATTCCATCGCGTAATGGTTAACGAGCTGAACTGTTACCTCGAAGTGAGTGAGTTCAAACACCAATTGTCCTATCACGTTCACTTTCAGACTTATGCCATTGAGAAAGGTATTACCCCCTCCCTCTTATTCCCCAGCGGCGGGTTAAATAGTACAATTGTTGTTCTTCTACAAGGATGGCTTTGGCATTAAATAACTCATGAAGGTTGATATGCCATTAAACAAAGAAACTAAACCATATCAATCAAAGAATATAATAAGTAAATACAAAGACCTGGAAATAGAAATTGAAAAAAATGTGGCACCTTAAAACAACCACCGTACCAGTAATAGTGGGAGCACTGGGTATGATCAAGAAATGAGCTGATAAACAATTTAAACAGGATACTTGGCAATCATAGCCAATATGAAATACAAACAATTGCACTTTGCGGAACTGCATATCTCCTTATGTGTGTACTATCAATGTGACTGAAAAATGTCACCGAAAAGGGACAGCAAAAAAAAACAAACAAAAAACAAAAAAACAGAAAAACGAAAACAAATGCATAGAATGTGTATAATCACTAGTTTCCCTCGAACTAAGTCTTGGGTAAACAACCTGTGAATGATTGTAAGAAACCGAAAATAAAACTTCTGTTTCAGTTTCTTATTTTAATGGCATATCAACTGTTATGGGTTGTTTAATGCTAAAGCCATCTTTGTAGAAGAACAGTAGTGATACTATTTAAACCATTGCTGGGGGAGATAAGAGGGTTTATATATTTCCCAAGGGTATTATTACGAAACTGGACATAATTTCGTGACTAGTGTTTGAACTGTCTTCTGCGGGCTACCTGTATGTTTCCCCTTTTTTTAAACCACCCTGTTTCTTTTGTTGCACCAAATTTTAGACACAGCTGACTGGAAATAATCAACGTCTTTCTCTACACTCTACTATGGATTGATGAGTGTTACGATCTTTATTTCTTCAATCTTTCTACTAAGGTGAATCAAAACTGTTTTCGTTTCCTTATAGATCTTTTAACAAAAGTCAATTTCACTGAGATATTTGAAGACTCCACTATATCATTATATCACTCTTTGTGAGTTTTTCAAATCAATGTCAGCTAATGGTCTTTCATTGAAATCTGAGTGACGGTAAGTCTTTCCGGGTCTCCAGAACTTTTCAGAGCATTTTAGCTGATCTTACCAATATTGTAGTTTCAATGGTCTCGGTTCTTCTTTTGATTGCCACTCCACCACCACCACCACCCAGCCTTTTTTTTCAAGCGTGCCAATTACAATTGATATCACCGTCACCCTCATGTTCCACTTTTTTTTTGTTTTTGTTTTTGTATTTTTTTAAAGTTTTCTTTTGCTTTCTTTCATTTTATCACTGTGGTCTGCGAGAACGGCAAAATCCACGAGATACCAAATTCTTTACCCTTTTTTAATCATCCTTAGGTTTATCTCCTCTGACTCGAATTAGATGATCTGTCTGTATCTCAAAATCCAAGAAAATTGTCTATGCCTCATTTTATGCATATATATATATATATATATATATATATATATATATGTATATATATATTCTTCAAGAAAAAACAAAAACCGGTCACATTAGGATTTATTTCCATCCTGTTATTTCCATCCTGTTATTTCCATCCTGTTATGGGTTTTGATATAAATCAAAAACACCAAAAATAATAGGACTTCTTCAGATCTAATGGATCCATTCCGACTCGAAAACTTTCTCATTAAACGACCGTACATAAATTCTATACAATATTCCTAATAAGTCAAATGACGTAATTTAAAACAACAAACGCTGATTCTCCTGTTAAACAGCCAACTTTTTCTTATTATACATATTTTCCCCTAGGTTTTTGTATTTCACATTTCTAATCATCCATCGTTAACTTAAAATTGTGAATATCACCCCTCATGGTCCTGATGATGGTTCAGTAGAACCGAAACGCTATAGTGTCGACCTCTCAATAAATCATTCCTTCCACTTGGATATACGGACATTGGTATAATGGTTAGAGTGTTCGTCGATGGCCCGGGAGACCTGGGTTCAATCTCATGTCGAATCATACCAAAGACTCAAAAATAGTACTTGATGCCTCCTTGCTTAGCACTCAGCATTATATGGTAAGGATCAAGGGTAAAGTGGGGCACTCCTGGGAAAAGTGTTGCGCCCTCCCCTACACTTTGGTGTAGCAGCTATCGAAAAGAGAGCCTTCGGATCACCCTCGACTGAGGTCACCAACTTTACTACTTATATATATATATATATACCATTTGGTAGAATTATGGAATTTTGATCGTTTGCACAATACCCAGTGAATCTCCTTTCCTACCCAGTCGTGTTTATTCTTCTGTTCCTTTTATCCTAGTTCGTTGTAATCGCTTATCATGCGATTAACCATTTAATCTTTATCTTCACATAATCTACATTTGCTATTCTGTTCCGTGTTATCAATTTTCGCTTTAATAAAATTGGTCCTTATGGCGTTGTTTTGTCCTGCTATTAAGAGAAATGCAGTTTCTCATTTGAGGTTTCCCTTTCTTAAACATATCCAAATGTTCTTTTTTAGTTTTTAATGAGGTGGGTGTCTTACCCCTCGGTAGGGTGATAGAGTTAGCATATTCTTAGTCCCGCCAACAGAATGAAACTTTGGATTCAATAGTTCAGTGAAAAAATGAAGTAAATGATTGAAACTTACAATTATCAAAATGGCGAATGTATCTATTACACATCTCCATTAATTTTGAGCACATTATATCAGAATTCATGATCACCCTGTCTGTATCTCCTGTAAAGGGGTACTCCCCCCACACACACACACACACTAAAGGGGGTGTCCTGGATATGACACAAGACTGCATTCGGTGGTAAAATTCCAGTTTTGGAGCTCTGGGAAATGCACAGTACCTTATTCATTTCCATTACTCCCATGCCCACTCTCACCTGGATTGGTAGTACCTGTTAGGGTCTCATCTATGGGTTAAATAGATCTTTATCTAAATTGATTAGATAAGATACGAATACCTGATGCCATATGCAAACAAAAAACTCTTTTAGAAACAATTGCACAAAAATGTAAGTATAAATGTTCTTAATTCTCTAACTTCACGGCATAGAACCACCCCAAACGAGTTGATATGCCGTTAAAATCAAAATTAACGAATGGGCTATTCTGGACTAGCACCAAAAATTGTATTAAGGTATTCTTCGAGGTGAGGAGAGTTTGTCTTTCAACCCTTGAAAATCAAAATTTCATCCGAGATTCTGGCTTTGTTCCTGACAAGAACCCCGACACTTAGCAACTGAGGAAAATATGCAACACACACACACACACACACACGAGCGTGCGCATGCGCGTGCACACACATACACTTACGACAGAGAAATGGGGAAGCTTTTTCGCATTGATAAGCGAAAATAAATACGTTATTCTTCAAAGCCAAAACGCGGCCAGAAAAACTCGGGACAATCACAGAATTTAAGGCTGTGTATATAAAAACAATAAAATTTATAATACTTGTAGTACGTGCTAGGGTCCATGTAAATAACTTGACCTACTTTTTCTTGCCACCCCCGCGTCTTCCACCTCCCCATCACCAACTCCTAGAAGATAAGGGTCAATATAGCTGTTGTCCTCTCTTTCCTCACAAACCCAGTCCGTTGGACCGATTAAACTCATAATACGAAGATTTTTTTCCCTTCGCCAAACAAACGAAGCAGTCCCGGAAAAAAAAGAGGGGGGGGTGAGAACATTTAGCTGCTTAAATTTTTTATTTTTTACACGAAGCGAACAGTCTTGTTTAGGGAAAAAAGTAAGAAAAAAAGTATTTGCCCCTTCCTTCCTTTTTGATAGTTTTTTTTTTTTTTTTTTGAGTCAGTCATCTTTCTTCCTTTTCTTACTCTCTCTCTCTCTCTCTCTCTCTCTCTCTCTCTCTGCTTGCTTGCTTGCTTCCTTTCTTTATTTTATTTTTCTTTCCTTTTTCTTTTTGGCTCTTTTTGTTTTTATATCTTTCCCCCTTGTTTCCAATCAATCCTACACTGTCTTCTTCATAACTTCTCTTCTATTCTGTATTCCATCAACTACCCACTTCTTCTTCTTCTTCTTCTTCTTCTTCTTCTTCTTCTTCTTCTTCTTCTTCTTCTTCTTCTTCTTTCTTTCTTTCTTTCTTTCTTTGTGCCTTTTCCTTTTGAATCTATTATATTTTCTTTCTTTCTTTCTTTCTTTCTTTCTTTCAACCATTCTTTAATTTTTTCTTTCAATTCTTTTTTTCTTTCTTGTTCTTTCTTCCACTGTTTTTCACCGTCTTTCTTTCTTTCTTTCTTTCTTTCTTTCTTCAACCTTCAATCACTTTGTTTCCTTTAATTCTTCTTTTTTCTTTCTTTCTTTCCTTCTTCAACCTTTCTTTCTTTCTTTTTTTCTTTCTTTAACCCTTCTTTAACTTTCTTCCGACAATTCTTATTTTTTCTTTCTTTCTTCTTTTCTTCTTTCAATCGTTCTTCTTTCTTCCTTCCCTCCTCCTTTTCTACAATCCTTCTTTCTCTTTCTTCCTTCATTCTCATATTTCATCTCTTTCTCTTATTTTTTACCCTTTTCCTTCCTTCTTTTTGTTATTTTTCCAACTTTTTTCTTTCTTTCAGATTTTTCCTTCATTTCTTATTTCTTTCCCTTTTACCACTTTCTACCTTCTCTTCACCTTCATTTCTCCCTTTTCATAATCCTTTTTTTTTTTTTTTAATCTTGAGTCTAGCGTCTTTTCTTCTCTTCTTCCTTTCTTTCTTTTTCACTTTCTTCTTTCCTTTCACTGTCCCTTTCTTCCCCTTCCTGTCTGTTGCTTTTTAATTGTTTATTTTATCCATTTCCTCCCCGCCTGCCCCCCCTTCTCTCTGTATTAGCGCCATCTGTCACAAACTTTATTAACATACCCTGCGGCCCGTCTTTTTTCTTCCATGGGAGCAGGAAAAGAATTTTAATAGTACAAGAAGACCCGCTCGACCACACAGTTATTTGGCGCCCGGCAAACCAAATCAGCCGCCATTATCATTTTGAAGTTGAAACTTTTAGTCGTCTGTATAAACGATGGAAAGCTCTGCAGTTAGAGGAAAAAGGAATGTAAGTTCGAATCTCGCCGGGGGCTTCGTCTTTATTTCCGATCCACACTACTTATCCACGAATGATCATGGAATGACGATCTAAGAGTTGTGATAATTAAGATGAAAGAAATACAAACAAACAAACAAAAACTTTAACGGAGGAATTCGAATGATATCACTCGGGCAGTTGGTTCTAGGAAGCAAGAGGAATGACAAGACCGTTATCAGGAATACAGAAAATCGACCAGGACGCCAAGTGCTTAGGGGGCTCCTGTCCTGAGACAGTGAGACTTTCCAAATACTAATGGGAAAATAAATTAAACAGAATAGAAACAGACAAAATGAGAAAATTCCCTGTCGTGAGGTCAGAGTGCTCACAGGCTAAGATTTAAAAGCGAAGATAAGTAGGGGTGGTCTTCATGTTACGACTCAGAATATCTCTTCTATCCACGCCGATTAATTAACTGATTGATTTTAACGGCATGTCAACCCGTCTAGTGTTAATTTATACTAAGAGATTAGGGACGTTTATATTCACATTTTATTGTATTGTTGTTTCTTCGGTGGTCTTTTTGTCTTCACACAATCCTATCAAATAGGAATTTAAAAAAAAAAAACAAAGCTATTTAATCCATAGATAAGACTCTTACAGGTACGACCACGCCGAGTCAGAGTGAACCTGGGAGTAATGTCGATAAAGGGGTATTCCACTCTTCTCAAATCTCCAAAATTGGAGCCTCACCATCACCATTTGATGCAGTCTATTGTAATACCTAGGTTATTCTACGCTCGCTGAGTTTTGGCACCTCCGGAGGTGTAATGGTTAGCAAGCTAGACTAGCAAAGCTTCACAAGTGAGTTCGATTCTCATTGGGCACCCTATTCATATGGCCTCGTTCTACGTCTACTCTTGTAGAAATTTTGTCAAGGAACTGGTGATCCTGTTTCACCGAACATCAGCAGCCCCTTGGGGTCACGTGGCGTCCATTATAAAAAAGGAGCTCCACAGGAGATTCTTCCTCTATTTTCCACTCCCACCACTGTTAGCAACAGGTCCATTCGTAGCAGCCCTTGACAGCAAACGTATTTGGTACCTTCTTCCACCCAGGACCCAAGAGCAACGAGCGCACGTGCTGAGTTAAAAGGAACAGGACACACAGCTAAGTTCCAGCTGGCATTTTATCTGCAAACCTTACCCAACCTTATCAAACCTTCACCTAACCTTATTTTATCTTACACCTTTACCTTATAACTTTACCTTATAACAACCTTACAACTAAACCTTACAAACCTTACAAAACCCTACCACCTATCGGAATCTTGAATTCTTTTGTGAACTCTTACATATTCCTTGCTTGTTCCATTTGGTGTAAAACCCTGTTTATTGTTGTTGTTGTATATGAATTTTGTTGCACTAAGAGTCGTTCGTTTCCTTTCTTCAAAAGCTGTCACCAATTCCCCACTGCTGTTGATGTACGGTTTATTCTTTTACAAAACGTAGGAATAAACCGGGCTTTTCGGGGCTTATAAAAAAAAACATACACTCGCTGAGTTGCAAAAATTAAAGTCTTAACACTTCAAACGACAAGAAATTTCCATATTGACTGTAAACGTGACTTGGTTTCTTTGTAGGTTATTTTATGCCAAATCCATTCTCCCAGAAGAACAGTAGTGCCATTATTTAACCCACAGCTGAGAGGATAATGAGGTTCATACCTTTCTTAAGGGTGTTTCTCCGAAAGTGAACGTAATAGCGTGACTGGAGCTTCAGCTCACCCACTTACGATTCCGCAGTCCAGTTCTTTAAGCATCACACCGCAAGGACACCCGTGGCCGTCGCTAGAATACCATTATAGCGACGGCCACGGGTCACCCCACTGTATATGTGACACAGTTTCCTAATAGGAAATTGAATTATAACGGTTTGCTTTAGGCTCTTTCATTTAATGGCATATCAACCTTCGTGGGTTATTTAATGCTAAAGCCATTCTTCCAGAAGAAGAGTAGTAGCATTATTTAACCTTTAGCCGTAGGTTTTTAGCTGGCATTTTTAACGAGGGAAGTTTTGTTTTTTAGCGAGGAAGATGGTGTAACGTATGTGTGTTTATTGAGATGTTTCCTCGCTAGGTTAGTAAGGTAATAAAGGAAGTATGAAGATGAAGAAGTAAGATGCCGATAGTCGAAATGTTTTTAGGAATAAGTTTTTATTTGCAGCATGGAATATTGGGTTTGCTTTTGGTGCTGCAAGACTCGTGGTGAGTAAGATTGTGAGTAAGGAGACGAAATGGCGTTATGAGAAGTTGAGAAGGTTGAGATGGCAGCGTGTGTCGTCGGACGTGCGAGGGATTGTGTTCGTTGTAGTTTAGCGAAAGCCATGTTGCAGTTGGAGGAAAATGAACTTTGTAGTCACCGTGAATTTCGTGTGTCTGGTAGAGAGTATGCGTTGTCTCCATTAAAGTGGCCCAGAGATGAATTGAGAGCTAGGTGTCGAGAGCGGAATAAAAGCATCGCGTTGACATAGCCAATTTTGGGGGTGACATAGTTGTGCCTGTGCGAGGCATGTTGAATGTATCTAATTTATATTTAACTGAGAATCCTAGCCAGGAATCCATAAATTAGATAGGTTCCCTCATGTGTCCATGCTGCTGCTGCTGCTGCTATTTAAGAGCCCCCAGTGAGACGTCTGCACTGGGAAGCGTTGTCCAGCCAAAAAGACTGGGTTTGGCAGCTTACCCAATTTGCTGCCCGGAAAAGAAGTTGCGGTCTGAATAGGATAGGTCATCCTGATTGGGTGAAATTATAAGTCGAATTAAATTGCACGCCAAACCAAAATACGAAATTTCCCTTCCACTACAAACCCACAGCTGAGAGGATAATGAGGTTCATACCTTTCTTAAGGGTGTTTCTCCGAAAGTGAACGTAATAGCGCGACTGGAGCTTCAGCTCACCCACTTACGATTCCGCAGTCCAGTTCTTTAAGCATCACACCGCAAGGACACCCGTGGCCGTCGCTAGAATACCATTATAGCGACGGCCACGGGTCACCCCACTGTATATGTGACACAGTTTCCTAATAGGAAATTGAATTATAACGGTTTGCTTTAGGCTCTTTCATTTAATGGCATATCAACTTTCGTGGGTTATTTAATGCCAAAGCCATTAGAACAGCAGAGATACTATTTCCCCCATAGCTGGAGGGGGTGGAATAAAGGAGGGGGGTCATACGTAATATCGTGTCTGGATTTCGAACGTGCTTATTATGATGTTGCACTCCAGTAGATCAGCCCAAGGGGAAATCCCCCCCCGGCGCGCACACACACCGATTATGGTAATAAACTCTTTATTCTTATATATTCATTTTTCTTGTTTTATAACATAAAGATGATCCACTTCTTACCATCATCATCATCATCAACTACGTCTGATTTCTCTCCTTGATTTTTTTGTCATTGTTATCATTGTCTAATTTTCTTCTTATTCCTCTCTCTCTCTCTCTATCTATCTATCTGTCTGCCTGTCTTTTTGTCTCTCTGTCTCTCTCTCTCGCTTCTTCCTCTTCATCATCATCTCTTTGTTCTTTTTGTCAGTGTCATCATTGTCTAATCTCATGTTCCCCCCCTCTCTCTCTGCCTGTCTGTCTCTGTCTCTCTCTCTCTCGCTTCTTCCTCTTCATCATCTCTCTTTGTTCTTTTTGTCATTGTTATCATTGTCTAATCTCCTCTTGTTCTTCACTCTCTCTCTCTCTCTCTCTCTCTCTCTCCTCTTCATCATTTCTCATTGTTTCTTACCATCATCTTTTTTACTCTCCACTCCCCCTAGCTGTTCACTTCCTCTCTTTCTTCTTGCTCTCCCCCTCTTTCTTCTTCTTCTTCTTCTTCTTCTTCTTATTATTATTATTATTATTATTATTTTTACTTTACATAAATAAATAAATATGAAGTTACTCTTTAAGGGAAACCAAAATTTGATTTGGCTAGAACATCAATAATCCTAGTGAGAGGTTTCATGAAAAAAATGACTATGGATTTATCTTGACTAAATTACTTCAATGTAGCAATAACAAAATAAAGTAGTTCATTGATAAATGAGTTTTAAACCACCCTATACCAAGTAAACGCCTGACAGCTATGCAACTAGAGTCTTTGACTGGAGGCAGGTATACATATCACGACACAAATTACTACTTATCAACAATTATCGAGACAACTTTTAACCAGTGATTCGTTAGTGAATCCAATAAATAACTAATTAGGATCAATACGTATTTTCTCACTCACTGGTGCCGTAACCTAGTTCAATCGTGGAGGTGCTCCTCATGTAACGTGTCTTGTTTACGAATAGACTGGCGGAGCCCATCCCTCTCAAAGTCTACAACTGGTTTGAAAATAGAGTTTTCCTTCAAGACACATTGCTCTCCCAAGGTTAAAGAGCCTTGCCTGCCCAACTATTTACCCATTACTGGAAAGAGAATAGCTGTATTCCTACTTTTCCCAAGTGCTGTGTGAAAATGCAAAGTCTCATCCATGATTTGTACTCAAGTAGCTGAATCCACTCCTATGACGATAACCCCTTTATTCCCCCCCCAACTAAGGATTAAATGGCACCACTACCGTCCTTCTACAAGAATAGTTTTGATATTAAATAGTCTAGGAAGGTTAAGATGCTATTAAACAAAGAAACCAAACCAAGAAATCAATAATTACTCTTTAAAAGTTCTTCAATTAAAAGTTGATGTTGAAGATTAGATTATTACCAACCTACAATTATTGAGAAAAATTCATGGAAGGGACTTGTTAGTGATATGCAATAATTAGCTAATTACCAAGTAGACCTATGATGAAGAATTAGTTGTTATTGTTTAAAGTTCTTCAATTAAAAGTTGATGTTGAAGAATTTAACTTTGATCCATGACATAATTGCTCCTCAAGATGTGGTTATTTTTTTTATCAAGAGGATCATGCCAAATATTTGATCACTTATTAAATGTAGAAATTAGAATCTAAAGGGGGTGTCCTCGTGGTGTAATGGTTAAAGCAATGGACTGCGGAATCGTAGTAAGTGAGTTCGAATTCCAGTCGCGCTATTACGTTCACTTTTGGGCAAATACCCTTGCGAAAGGTATAAACCCCCTTATCCTCCCAGCTATGGGTTAAATAGTACCACTACTGTTCTTCTATGATGAATGGCTTTGGCATTAAATAACCTACAAAGGTTGATATGCCATTAAACAAAGAAGCCAAAGCCTAGAATCTAAAGATATCAAAATATCTCTTTTGAATGTAATAGGTTATGTTACATGAAAAGATTTTTCCAGAGAAAAGGAATTATTTTATGATACATCATATCAAGAATAAGTAGAGTTTTTAAAAGAAAAGATCAGGATGATCTAAAAACTCCACAAGATACCCCACAGTTCATTGGATGTTTTTCTGTTTTAGAAGAAGAAGAAGAAGAAGAAGAAGAAGAAGAAGAAGAAGAAGAAGAAGAAGAAGAAGAAGAAGTGATGATAATGATGACCAGTTGACAGGTCTTAAGACCCAATTGATTCAGCTGGAGAAGATATTATTATCAACACGACCCTACCTTCCTGTTGCCAAACGCTTGCAGAAATTCCCGGAGAAATATCTAAGTTAACTTCTGAAATGCATTATTTCAGCGTGTAAAGAAAATGTGGAATTATAGTGTCAAATATATTTTTCAAGAATTATTCTTTGAATTTTTTAAGGCAACATAAGAACCAGCATAAAAAAGTGTTAAAGTTGTCTAAGTGTTTATGTTGTCTTCCTCGGAGAATGGGCGTGTCCGTTTGGGTAGAAGGTGGACTACCACATGATGGTCCCAGAAAACCATTCTCGCTTTCTTTTTGCCTCTGTTCTTTTAACAGTAGAGATATTGTCTTCTGCTCTGCTATTTAACAGTAAAGCCAACATAACTAGGTGTATTTTCCATATATCATCAAGTAAACCTTTTTCCATTTTTGTACCCCTTTTACATACTGCTTGTTTATAGAACAATATGTGCATATTTCAAGCGGTTGGGACACGTGTTCTAATTCTTTTCAAGACTCGTATGTATATCATGTATATACATTAAATATTTCTGTAAGTGAGTTTATCTAGTCTTTCCTTCCGTTTATTCCGTGTTAGTATATCAGGGATATACTTATATTGGTTCTTTGTGAGTTTTTACTTGACAAAATATCTTCGCTACTTCTAAGCAACTCAATGATGTTATGTAATTTCTTTATGTTCTCTGAAATAAAGACAAAAATGTGAATGGACGTTTTTAAGATATGACTTCTAAAAAATTATATTTATAGCGGTCAGACTATAAATACTCTTTTAAAAGTCGTGTAGTAAAAACTATTGAATGTTATCAAAATGATTATTCCTCTGGGTTTCATTATTTATTATTTTTTCCAATATATTTTTCACTGATATTTTTGTAAAAGTTGAAATCACTTTCAGATTAATCAATAAAGGGAGATTTTCTCTGTTTTCAAGATCAATGAGAATAATTAAGTTCTAACTTTTCATACATTTGCTAATTATTGCATATCACACTCGATCCCCTCGTTAAAAAAAAAGATCTCAATAATTGTAGCTTTGAAGTAATTTAGGCCGCCACATGTCTGCTTCCAATCAAAAACTCCAATTGAATGTCTAGCAGGTATTTATTTTCTTTTAAAAGAAAATTACTTGGGTTAATTAATTATTCGGACTTCCTACAGCGTTACGTCACTGATAATGAAGACGGAAACATGTTTGAACATGTTCTGGGGATACAGTAAATAATCACCACCTGAACATAGGGACCCTATAGGGTGCTACATGACAGTCACAGAAACCTATTCTCGACCTCTTTTCGCCTATGGTCTTTGACCAATAGAGATGTTATCTCTGACCCTGCCAGGGAATGGTAAAGTCACATGGTCATTTTAACTTTAATTAACAAGTAAACTTTTGCTATTTAGTACCCTTTTACATACAGCTTGTTCATGCAACAATATGTGTATAATTCTTGCAATTAGGACACGTTTGTGCATTCTTTTTTGTAATGCCACCTGCATGTATATAAGATATTAAATGTTCTTGAATTTATTTTGTCTTTCCCTCCGGTTTCTATTTATCAGTGGGGGGTAGATTACGCTGATTTTACCCTCTGAAGAGGGGTAATAATCCCCCTAGTCCTGGTTATAACACTAAATTTTATATAATAATAAGGCTACAGTTCTAGAGATCTGGGGAGTGTGGAGTCACCCTTTCACTGCCATTACTCTCAGGCCCACTCTGATCCGGGATGGTAGTATCTGTTAGGGTCCCATCTACGGGTTAAATAGATCTATTCAAAAATCATTTTTATTTGATAGGAATATTAGATGCTATATAACTAAATTATTTGTATTAGGAATAGTTACATAAAACTATAATTGTTAATTAAGGATTATAATTAATTACTTAAAAACCATATAACTGTATGCAAACAAATAACTATTATTAAATAGAAATGATTAGTTGAAACTGTATAATTATTAACATTAGATAGGAATACTTGAAACCATACAACTGTGAGCAAATTATTTGTATTTGATAGGATTACCTGATAAAATATAACGGTGTGTTAAAAAAACGTTCAGAAACAGCAACACAAAAAATGTCATTATAAATATACTATTAACGCAATTCCCTAACCTCTAGACATAAAATATTCCTAGAAAGGCTGAGGTGACGTTAAAATCAATCATCTTTGGTGTTTCAAATCCAGTAAAGCTTAGTAAATAACAATAACATTAAGTACTGCAAGGAAGTCCTGTGAGGTAGATAAAATAAAGCTTAGTAAATAACAAGTCTTTTCATTGCAAATAGTCTAACATCGATGGACATTCAATAAAAACATGATCGATTTGATTGAGAATGAAGATGCCTTAACAGTCGATATGTTTCTGATTAAGGGCTCCCTATATACAGAGCATCTCTAAGTCATCAATCACATCTTGCCCTCAAAGTTAGTTTCAATAAACCTCTAATTTTCAGGCCACCAATAATCAGATAACAAGCTGATTGATGGGAATCTTTTAAACAATTTTTTATTGTTTCTTTAACTGTTTTCAAGGTGGAACTTGCCGAGATTTTGCACATTCAGTAACCTATCGATCTTACGGACAATATCACAGACTTGAAATTGGGCGCGAGCCGAATTTTGCCAAAAAATAAATCAAGGCTTCTCTTTCATTATCATCATCATCATCATCATCAAGTCGTGTTTATGGCACATTCTCTCTCTCGCTCTCTCTCTCTCTCTCTCTCTCTCTCTGTCCCTCTCTGTCTCTCTGTCTCTCCACCCTCTCAACTGTTCATCGCTTCTTACAGGTTCTGCATCCAGTGTTTATACCGAACTGATATAAGTAAGTATTTGCTGGTCGGCCAAGACTGGTGTGTCCATGTGTAGGAGTCCATTAGAGAATGTTGCTTATGAGTTCATACTTACTTCTAGCATGTCATGTTCGTCTTATTTGGAGGATTTGGGAAATGAGAAGTGGTCCCTTACAAGATTTGTTCAAAACGACACATAACATTCCTGTGTAATTCCTATATAGCGTTTTGTTAGAGTATATGTGGTGAAACTATACAGTAGTACCGATACGGTCACAGCTTGGAAGAAAACCTGTTTTATTTTATCATGTTGTTGGTTGGAACTTTGTGCCATATCAACCCATATAGATTATTTAACGCCATATCGTATATATATATATATATATATATATATATATATATATATATTAAGAAAAAACAAAACCGGTCACATAAGGATTATAAATTTATTTCCATCCTTTTATGGGTTTTTGATATAAATCAAAAACACCAAAAAAATTAACAGGACGTCTTCAGATCTTATGGATAAAATAATTCAGAATAGACACAGGAAAGAAGGGTGGGAGGGAATAGAAGAGGGGTGAAGAGTTTTCTTCTCATTTAGTCCACTTCCGGTTTTTTTTTATTTTATTGCCGGTTGGAATTATAGTAAATTAATTTTTTTTTAAATTCTAAGTACTTTTCGACTTAAAACTCCAGATTTAATACTAATTTAAATAAAATAACTTTATTTAATAACTTTACGTAAGGATACAGTAATACTTATATTAAATTAAATTCAAAATTTAAAATTAAAATTAAAATTTTTTAAATTTTATTTTCAATTTTATTTTCGTGCCTATTAATTCAGTTACCCCTTCATTGAAGAGTACGAATACAAGATATGGTTTCTCATTTTTTTTTATTTTATTTTATTTTTATTCATTTACCTTAAATCTCAATTTAATCCTGTTTTTTTTTATTTAAGCATTATCTATGTTAATTTTTCTTTAGTTTAAATTTATTCCTATGTCTACATCTAGCTATTAATTCACATCTCTTATTTCACAATTTTTCAGGGTCTGGGTATATCATTATATATATATATATATATACATGATTTGTATATCATTACATATATATATATATATATATATTATATATATATATATATATATATAGGTATATCATTATATATATATATATATATACATGATTATATATCATTATATATATATATATATGGGTATATCATTATATATATATATATATATATATATATATATACATGATTATATATATATATATATACATGATTTGTAAGTGAATAATTTATCGGCAACTTTATTTTCAAACGAGACGTTAGAGCTCATTTGTTTGCACACAGTTAAACGTTTTCAAGAATTCTTTTCAAACGCAAATAATTTTATTTGATATGAATCATTTGTTTGCACACAGTTAAATAGTTTCAAAGATTTGATATTAATTATACTATTTATAAAGTATTCTTAATATAAACAATTTGTTGTATGCCTTCAAATAACGAATAGTAATAATCCCCAGCAAAAGATAAAACAGTTCTATTTGACCCATAGATAGGGTCTTAACAGGTATTACCAATCCGGGTTTGAGGGGGCCTAGAAGTAATGAAAGTGAATAGGTACTCCACATTCCCCAAATCTTCAAGACATAAGCTTCGTCATGAAATTCAGTTTAGAGTCATTATTGTTTCTGAGTAATTTCCATATGATCGACAACTTGTAAAGGTCAGTCCACGCCTTCCCTACACTTCGAACGAATTGAGCACTCTGGTATCCGGTAAGGCAAAAATGTAAACAAATGAAGGCTGCTACATAATGCCTTATAATTCCTGAGCTGACGTAGTTCGCTTGCTGGCTGAGTGGTATGATACTAAGTCTAACATAAAGTTGGGTGGGTTCCGATCCCAGCTTCTAACGTCCTACGTGTCTAGCCACACTGAAGAGTTGTGATACAACAAAACAATCTATCTGCGGATGACAATTTAATTTAAGATAAATATTACTGTAACCTTTACGTAAGGTTAAAAAGAAATGTTGTAATTCCCTAAATTATTATTAAATCTGGAGATTTACGTTGAAATGTATTTAGAATTTAAGTTTTAAAAAATTTTTTTAAATTTAATTTGCTGTAGAAAGTGAGTTTAGAATATACGTCAAGTTACTTTATTGTGATTCCAACCGGTAATAATAAAAAGAAAAATCGGAAGTGGACAAATGAGGAGGAAACTCTTCACCCCTCATCTACCCCCTCCCACCCTTCTCTCCTGTGTCTATTCTGACTGTAATTATTTTATCGATTACATTTGAAGAAGTCCTGTTATTTTTGGTGTTATTGATTCATATCAATACTCATAACAGGATGGAAATAAATTTATAATCCTAATGTGACCGGTTTTTTGTTTTTCTTAAAGTATACATATATATATATGTGTGTGTGTGTGTGTGCAATGGCTAACGTGCTGAACTGCCACGTCGTAGTAAGCGAGTTCGAACTCCTGGGGCGCCATTACGTTCACTTTCGAACTAAACCCTCGGGAAATGCATGAACCCCTTTATCCTCTAACCTATGGGTTAAACAGCTCAACTACTGACCTTCTACAAGGATGGTTTTGGTATTAAATAACCCACAAAGGTTTAGATACCATTAAAACAAAAAAAAAAACCTATCACAATATTTTTAGTCTTTTCTTTTTTTATTGAATTTTTTTCCGCAGACACACACTAGTGGGCTAAAAATGAGTTTGATCTTTTTAGCTAATTTTTAAAATGTATCTTTAGTAAGTAAAATTTGAGATTTTAATCCATTTTTTTTTTTTCTCTATTTTCAGAACATAACAGTAATGAAATGTGGGTGTCAGTAATGGTCAAGGGCAAAGCTGTATTGCTGTTTGATATCTGACTCCATTATGAGGTTATTTTATTTTACCCCACGTTGGCTAGTCGGTGTAACTCCTTGAACAAGAAAGGCCCAAAAGAATTATACAAAAGAAGACAGCAACAGATAGAAGACGTTTCTTTTATATCTTTCCTTTATTTCCTGGGTTCAACAACCATTCCATGGGTGAGGGAGTTTTCCCTGGATACAATTGAAATGGTTGAATCCCCCAGTTAAGGTGGTTAAAATACCTTAATCGTTTCTTACATATGCTTGTCCTCATTTGGTATTTAAAGCTTCCATAAGGGTTATTTTCTTTTGGAAGTTTGTCAAAGTCCAGTTGTTTGAGTTTGTAGTTCCATTTCGTAGCCTTTTATATTTCGGCATACTGTTAACCGAGAAAGAGCTGTTACTGGGTGAAAGGGACTAACCATCGCCTCGTATAAAGACGTATGCGTGGCGCCCAGACACCAGACAGCAATGGTGTTGTCAATTCGCCGGTCACTGCCTGAAAGAAAAAGAGCCTGCTCTCCCTGTCAGGAGGTCGCTTTTTTTCTTTACGCATGCGTCGTACCTTTTTCCTGTCAGGGACCTCTGGGAGTTTTTGCAAATTTAATAGCTTTCTTTTTTTAATTCAATTAAAATTTTTTGTTTTTTAATTTTTTAATTCATTTATTCGTTCCCTACAGAAATATCTATGGTTTACTGAAAATGTCACCAATGAAGAGTAAGTAAGGTAAGTAAAGTTAACGACCTTAGTTAAGAACGACTCGAAGGCTCCCTTTTTAATAGCTACTACATCAAGGTGTTGGGAAGGGCGATGCTCCATTCCCTGGATTGCTCCACTTTACCCTTGATCCATACCTTATAATGCTGAGTGTTAAGTAAGGCGGCATCAAGTACTATTTTTTGAATCTTTGGTATGACTCGCCATGGGATTGAACATCGGTCTCCCGGCAAACACTCTACTCATTAGGCCAATGACCTGAACAAAAAACAACAAAAAAAAAAACAGTATAAGAATGAGACAGAATCAGATATAGTGAAAACGTACAGACAGAATAATGCACCTGTAGCAGTCACAGATCTATTTTCTCTCGCGAATCAATGCCCCCGCATAGCAATTCGGCCACATACTGACTAATCAGCGGGCAGAGCGCACTGATTCCATCTACCTCTCCACAACTTTTTCTTCTAGCCTTTTTTGGAAGTCTGGACAGTCAGAGAGCACCCAGCTAACAGCGAAGAAAGATATATCTATCTCTCTCCCGTCCTCTCCTAGAGACATTCCACATAGAAGATCTTCACTGAAGAGCACTCTGCTATTAGCCACACACACAGAAGAACCAGCCCTGCTGCCAGTCACACGAGCTACCTGCGACAGTGACACACCTCCTACAAACTCAAGGACCAACATGATATCCGGCGACACCAAAAAGAAACTTTTCTCACTCTGACTCGTTTACTTCTACTACTATAATAAACATTTCGTGGTTGTGTTTTCAAAAGAAGTTTCGTTATTTATTTGTATTGTCAATTAATTTATAGTGTTATGGAAACTAACCCTTAAACACAAAACACCTCTTTTAGAAGTATGTTAAACTGACAAATAAGTGGTTTTCTGAAAACACATCGCAAGTAATGTTCTGGTCTGAACAAAATCCAGATTTAAATCCAATCGAAAATATTTAGAGTATAGTAAAACGAAAGCTGCGTAAGATGTTTTTTAATGAAGATACGCTGTAGGAAATAATTAAGAATCAGCGGGAAAACATTTCTATTTAAAAATGTTAAAAACTGACCGACAACATGCCTCGTTAAATTGCGTTGCTCAAAAAAGAAAATCTAAATGTAAAGCCATCCAAATATCAAAAAGGACTTTTATATGTCGATGTATTAAGTTTCTTCTTTTGTATTTTTGTACATTAATTCTTCCTCAATTAAATTATGAATATGACCCAGGTTCCTTTTTTAATTTTTGACCGACAGTATATATATATATATATATATGTCTGTGTGTGTGTGTGTGTGTGTGTGTGTGTGTGTGTATTTTGGCAGCATTTCTTCGTTAATACAAAATTTCATTAAACATAATAGACATTCTCTGTCGACATATTTTCAGAAGAAAATATGTAGACAGAAAATGTCTATTATGTTTAATGAAATTTGTATATATATATATATATATATATATATATATATATATATATATATATACTTGTAGATAGAATCTGGCTTTTTAGGCATTCTATTTTCGCTCTACTCAGTGAATTGAAAACTTTTACGTATCAAGTTAGGTAACTCTGTCACGGTTTTTTTTCTTTTTGGCTTGACACTGCGGTGCTGGTTAATTATTTTCAAGCTTTCTTTCTTTTTTTTATTGAATTTTTTTCCGCAGATATAAGTTTGCGTAATCCTTTTTCAATTTAGAAATTGCGCTCATTTGCTTTTTTCCCCACAACCAGAGTTTGAGTATAGGTATAAAAAAATTATATATATATATATATATTTGAATGCATATATATATATATATATATATAAGAATGCATATATATATATATATATATATATAAGAATGCACACACACACACACACACACATATATATATATATATATATATATATATATATATATAAGAATGTATATATATATATATATATATACATAAATGCATATATATATGAGAATGCATAGATAAAAATAAGGTGTTCCATGGAGGATATTATTTGTAGAAATATTTGCTAACGTTAAACGTTTTGTTTTTTTAAATTTTGTTTTGTTTTATTTTGTTTTTTCGGACCTCTATCTGAGCGTGTAAGTTACTATATGGAATGAAAATGATGAAAAACTTTCCATTTCTGCTGGAAGCACTCTGTTTCGAATTTGCGTGATGCGACTCTTATTTCGTTTTTCTTTCTTTTCTTTTTCTTTTTTTTCTCATCCCTCCTCCATAAGTAACATTTACTGCTATGCTGTATCTTTTTAAAGTTTCTATTTGTTTTATCTCAATTTTTACTTTCACTTTCAGGTAGTCATTCATTAAATCATTCTTTCTTAAACGATTGCCCCACTCGCTCACTGACTCTTTCTTTAAGGATTCACCTATTCACTCCTTAATTCTTTTAGTCACTCGTATACTTACTATTTCTTTCGCTAACTCACTTTGCAAACGGGTACTGTGCAGCTAAATTACAATCTGTTCTTCATTGCTATCCACTTTTTTCTTTTTCTTGGCACTGTTCACAATTTTCACTTATAATTTTAAGATTATGAAAAATTTCCAAACAGCAACATATTATCATACATGAGAATTGACGGAAGTGCCTATGGTGTAATGGTTATCGTCGTAGAAAATGGACACAGTGACACGAGTTCAAATCCTCGACGAGGCTGTTTCCACTTCACATGGCACTAATACTCTTGGGGAAAGTATGAATCCAATTATTCTCGCTTCAGCTATGATAAACAGTGGGGCAGACGGGGTTCTTTAGCTTTAGTTAGGCAATCAGTCTAGGTGAAGGAAAATTCAAACCTGGTAAACCCCACTTAAAAATTGATCTTGTATCCATACGGAGGGTTGGTAAATACATCGAAAAAGAGTTGTCTGTATGTATATTTACCCTTTTATCAATTTCGAAGTGGAGTACAGCTGGTTTTGAGTTTAAAATTTTCCTTTTTCAAGACTTCTTGCCCAACAAAAACTAAAGAAACTTATCTGTTCTACCAACAGTTGGAGGGAAAACAGATGGGTTCATGACTTTCCTTGGGATAATGGTACAAAGAGAAAGACAAACCGCCTCGTCCAGGATTTTAACTCCAGCGACTGATTTCATTTCTTACGACGATAACCGTTGTGCTGAGTACGCTATCGTAAACAATGGTCGGAAAATTTTTTTTCACTATTGATTAATGAGAAATACCATGATTATGGCAGCACGAAACATTTTATAAATTTCACGGCTAATAATGAGATAGATTACTGTACTTAATACAGTGTAACCCGGATATAAGAGAGTTATCGGGACCGGAGAGTAAGTATCTTATATCCGGGTTTCTCTTATATCCGGGTTACCCTGTATTCCCCCCTCTCTCTCCCTCTCTCTCTCTCTAACTTTCTATACTTCAGTCTATCTCCTTCTCTGTGTCACTGCGTATTTTTTTTCTCTCTCTTTCAATTTCTTTTTCTTTCCAACTTATTCTTTCTTTCTGCTTCCCCGAAACAATTTATGAACACTTAAGTTCCACCATTACTTCTTCAACTTGCTACAATTCAGCCATTGCTCATATCTCTTTTAATCACTGGAAGGTATCAAATTATAGATGACAGCAAATCTTTAATGGCTTTCCGTAGGGCATTAGCATGAAGGGAAATGCAAATAGTATCGTTCAGGATTTGAACTCGGATCACCGAGTCTATTTCCTATGACGATAATCGTTACTCTAAACGTACGCATGCCTGTGTAATAATTTTCAGAGCCCACAGACACTACATTCTGATCCTAGATAGAATGCACAGATACTACACTATGAGCCTAGGCAAAAGTGCCTGGAAGTGACACCTGGATCCAAGACAGAATACACAGATACTAAACGAGGCAGAAATGCAGATCCATACATAAATAAAGTTGGCGACCGTAGTCAAGGGAGACCAGAAGGCTCCCTTTTCAATAGCTACTATACCGAGGTGTAGGGGAGGGCGCAACTCCTTTACCCTTGATACGTACCTTATAATGCTGAGTGTTAAGCAAGGAGGCATCAAGTACCATTTTTATGACGCAACCTGGGATTGAACCCAGGTCTCCCGGACCACTGGCGAACCGGCTCATACATAAATAATCAAGTCATTTTTTGAGGTTACTATGCAAGTTAGTAATAATAGACTCTTTCATTGGGCATATAACGTTGCGCTCTATTCGATGTGGAATTTCCTGTTGTCAGAAATTGCTAAAAAGAAAAAAAAGATGTCTTAGACAAACCAGATGGCCCTTTTTTATAAGAGCCGCACCTTTTTTGTTAGTTGTTTTCCCCCAATCGTCTTGAAAATATCCTTTTTCGATAGTTTATCCAAATTTCTATGATGCTTCTCCACGATTTAAATCCATTAATCAAATCCATGAGTATTTTGCTGGTGGTGGAGGGGAACGGTTTCTTGGGAGCCAATTCTTTTGAATCTCATTAGCTAAATCAGTGATTCCTTACGTGGACACAATTTGAATATTTGAGGGGTGGGGTAATTTCGAATTTCGGTGAGTGAAGTAAACATCCTTCTGTTGCTTGGAAAATGAATTTTATTGAAAGGTTAATTGGTTAAATCTAAAAATCTTCAGATATTATTTGTTTAATTCATAACATTCCTTATTTTACAAACTGTATAACCAATCCCAACTGACATCTTAGTATTTTTGTTAAATGTAGATAAACATTACTATATTTCTGTTTTCACTGAACGAGTCCTCTTCAGTCTATCGTCATTCAGAGGGTGTTTCACAGTTGTTGAAACAAAGCTGCTGCTTCTCAAATCTTCCTTGATGACTTTATTCTCTTTTTCTTGCGACTATTGCTGAGAAATAGTTAACGTTTTGATATATTAAACCAAATATAACTTTGGGGTTGGAGCAGAAGATCTGTGGGGATTTAGGAATTAACAGTAAAACTCCCAACCGGATATTGACTCGTCGGCTGCCAGATACAAAATGTATAAACGCGTCGCCACGCATAAGGCTCCACGCATCCATCCGGTTAAAATCAGAAAAAAGAAAAATAATAAAAAGTAAAGTAGCCAATGGGAAGTGGTCGCGCCAAAATTAGAAGGATTTTGGAGTAGCGAATTTGGAGCCGGTGTAGAGAGATAAATACTCAGGTTTTCTGTGAACCGACCTCTTTTTCGGGTAGTGACATCGAACCGACAACACCGATTTTACTGTCTGGTGTTTTTGGGCACCACGCTGTGTCTTGGGACGTAGCGTTGGTTAGTCCATTCACCAAGTAAATAAAGGAAAGTATGGAATAAATGTTTTCGTCTCTTGTCTGTTTCTATCTTTTCTTTTTGTATATTTCTTTTGGACCTTCATTGGGCAAGGCATTGCGCCAGCCAGTCAACATGGGGTAAAATAATATAACCAAAATATGGAGTCAGATATCTTACGGCAACACAGTCTTGCCCTTAGCCACTGACCTTCCTAAAAGCCTTTAAACCCCACATTGGTGACCTCGACGCGAAAAACCTTTAAACCCCACAGATCTTTTGTGTGTCGCTGGGGGTTCCTGAAGGACAACATCTACCAGGGCAACCCGCACACCATTGCTGCATTGAAGACAGCCATCACTGAAAAGATTCAAATAATCACCCAAGAGTAATGTGTACGCCTTATCAACAGCTTTGCACGCTGCATTTATCAACAGTACCTTTAACTGAACACCAGACATCTAGAGAATGGATTCTAGAGTTCCTCTTGACACTTTTGCTTCATGATAGTGACTGAAATGGTAGCTGATCTTAAAATGTTGTCCTTTTACCTTTCAATAAATGTAATTTCGATTTGTCTATCATTTGTTGTCTTTGATTTGTGCCCGATTATTTTGTGTGAAAAATTGTGAAACGACCTGTATGTTATTGTGGTTATAAAGGAAGGAACTATAATCTCCCTTACTTACTGGGAACGAATTGTTCCCCTTTTGACTGGTGAGACGCCATACAAGCCGTGGCTAACCTTACCACCAGTTCTTAGTTGAATAAAGTTTTTCTTCGAGCTTATCTGACTTCTTCAATTATTTGCTAACTCTACATATCACTTATTACAGTTATGAAAAACCTTCCTTGCTTTTTGATCTTCAACTTAGAACTATTTCGATGACAATAGATGTCCATTGTTACTTTTCAGGGAAAATGTGTTTTTTTTTAGTTTTTTTCCCAAATATTCCTTGCCAAATTATAAGTGCCTGTTATACTGAGGGAAACATTCCTTGCCAAATTATTGGTGCGTGTTATATTGAGGGAAATATTGGGGGGATTACTAGTTTTTGGTAACGGTTAGTTCAAGGGAAGATAATTAGGTTTGCTTAGGTTAATACCAAGACTATCCTTGAAGAAGAACAGCAGTGGTCCTATTCAACCCATAGCTGGAAGAATCAGAGGGTTCATGCCTTTCTAAAGGGTATTAGTCTGAAAGTCAACGTAACAGAACGACTGGAATTCGAACTCGTTTACTACGCTAGCAACTACGCCACTGGGATTCCACCAGATAATATTTTGTCGCATCCCAATTACCCAAGGTCTAGTATTAGCATTAGTATATTTATTGATATACTTACACTTAATAAACGGAAGGAAAGATAAACTCTTTTACACAGATAGGACATATATGTAAAGTTGGCAGCCGTGGTCGAGGGCGACCCGAAGTCTCCCATTTCAATAGCTACTACACCGAGATGTAGGAGAGGGCGCTACTTCTTTCCTTGGATTGCTCGACTTTACCCTTGATACGTACCTTATAAGGCTGAGTGTAAAGCAAGGAGGCATCAAGTACCATTTCTGAGTCTTTGGTATGACACGACCTGGGATCGAATCGCGGTCTCCCGAGCCATTGGTGACACAAATAAAAACATGAGGACTTACAAAAATAGACAAACGTATCCCAACAGATGAAATCTGTACATTGTTCCATGTGCAAACAGTATATAAAAAGAAATATAAAAAAGGATGAAAAGTCTTACTTGTCTTCTTAGTTGGTTTTCATATCACTTGCGAAATGAGACCAAGTCTCTTAAAAAAAAAAAACGGCATGTCTACTTCGGTGAAAAAACGGGACAAAAACAAGACGAGAAAGGATTCGGAATTCTCACATGACCAATGGACACATCATGTCCAAAGACACGTCCTCAAATCTAAGGGAAGACATGGACACGTCATGTCCAAAGACACGCCTTCATATCTAAGGGAAATCAATTCTTGTCCCACTTCAATTGCAGTGTGCTATGGTCAGAGAAAAGTCGATTTAATGTTAAAGCTTTCAACCTAATATGAAAAATCATACTAAAATATGTAAAGAATTTAAAACAGTTCTTCACAGCTTTCCATTTTTTAAAAATCCTTATTCAATCATAAGGTCTGGTTGGTTGGTTGGTTGGTTGGTGTTTTAGGGCATATCAAATCTTGTGGGCTATTTAATTCTAAATCCTGTTTATATCAGTGTATGTCTGTGTTTGTGGGATTTCTAAGCAAATAATTTGTAGTTGTTAGAGCTCATTTGTTAGTACATAAATAAATGGTTTTAAGTATTCCAATCAAACACTAATAATTCTATTTACTATTAATTATTTGTTTGCATATAGTTAGTTTCAAGTAATTTTATTTTTCAAATATTCCTGTTTAATACGAACAATTTACACACAGCTGCGTAGTTTCAATTGGTTTGGTTGTGTTTTATGGTATATTAGACTTTTTGGGTTATTTAATGCCAAACCCTGTTTACACACACGTACATACGAGGCCAACCAGTTAGGGCTGTAGAATACACCGACTGCTTCTCTGCAGAGGGATAAGGCCCCCTAACAAGCGTCCTCGATATGATAATAAACAATCTGATTGCGAGGCTCCAGTAATGCTAGAGTTTGGGGGAATGCAGAGTACCCCTTCATTAGCATCACTCTCAGGTCCACTTTAGCCCGGTGAGATAGCCCCTGATAGGGTCCTATCTATGGGTCAAATAGAACTGTTTGACATTTAAACTGAGTGCAAACAAATGATTATGATAAACTGAATTGCTTGAAATAAAACTGATCATATAACTGTATGTAAACAAATTGAATTGTTAGTTGAATTGTTAGTGATATACAGCAATACTTGAAACCATTTAACTTTGTTGATTTATGTTTACAAATCACATATATATGTATAAAGAAAATTTGGCATTAAATACCCAACAATGGTTGATATGCCATAAAACCCTACCAAACCAAATCATATATATCTAATATATATGTATAAAGAGGATTTGGCATTAAATACCCAACAATGGTTGATATGCCATAAAACTCAACCAAACCAAATCATATATATCTAATATATATGTATAAAGAGGATTTGGCATTAAATACCCAACAATGGTTGATATGCCATAAAACCCAACCAAACCAAATAATATATATTTAATATATATGTATAAAGAGGATTTGGTATTAAATACCCAACAATGGTTGATATGCCATAAAACCCAACCAAACCAAATCATATATACCTAATATATATGTATAAAGAGGATTTGGCATTAAATACCCAACAATGGTTGATATGCCATAAAACCAAACCAAACCAAATCATATATATCTAATATATATGTATAAAGAGGATTTGGTATTAAATACCCAACAATGGTTGATATGCCATAAAACCCAACCAAACCAAATCATATATATCTAATATATATGTATAAAGAGGATTTGGTATTAAATACCCAACTATGGTTGATATGCCATAAAACCAAACCAAACACACACATAGATAGATAGATAGATAGATAGATAGATAGTGTTTATTATTAGTAAATAAATAGTTTGGAGGTAACATTATTTTTTAACGAGCCAGACTTCATTTTTTAACATACAGTTAAATGGTTTGAAATTTTTTTATCTAATACAAATAGTTATATGTAATATTAATCAAATTTTGCACCTAGTTGAACGGTTTTACGTATAGTAAATAATAGAATACTCCTATTTTAGCCATAGATGGGACCCTAACAGTTATTTACATCCAGGGTCAGAGTGGACCTGTGAGTAATGGCAATGAAGGGGTACTCTACATTCTCCAAAGCTCCAGGACTGGAGCCTCACAATCAGATGCCTTTTAGTGTTATACTCAGAACACTCGTTGTTGGGTGAGGGTCTTACCGTGGCCGTCGCTATAATACCAAAGCCTGCCGGATGATTAGGTTTTAGTAGCCGACGTTACTATCAGTGGATATCTGTTTTATTTACTACACGGCGTCAGTCAGCGTTGACGCTGTTTCAGAACCAAACATGCCTTCCCCATGTGTTGTACTAAAATGCAAAGGGAATTATAAAAATGGCCCCAGAGTTCATTGTTTTTCGTTTCCAAAAAGTAAGCATTTATTTGATAAATGGAAAATAAAAGGGAGAATTTTACCCCAAGTCCATTTAGCAAGGTAAGTAGTTAAAATTTTTATCACCATTTATTTCAACAGGCGCTAAATTCAAAATTTGTGTTTGTTATTATAGCGACGGCCACAGTCTTACTCGTGGCCTCCGCGATATATATTACCCTATTAGCGACGGCCACGTCTTACCCCTTTGGCAGAGGTGCAGTCGGCGTATTCTACAGTCTCCCAAAATCAGCCGAGAGGGCCACCATAAAGAAAAAATTTAACTTTAATGTTTTCTCTTGTCTATCATCGTTCCAATTTTTAGTATAATTACCACCGAAACTATTTCTCCATTCTAGTATCATTTACATTTTGAAACTAACAATCTTCTTTGCTTTTTCATCTTCAACTCCGATCAACTTCGAGAAAACGTTGGCAACAATGGGTCTTTATTGTCACTTTTTGGGGGGTGGGGGGTACCAAAAGGATATTAACTTAAGTGGGGAGCAGTAAATTACTGTAGCTGTTGGGTGGAGGTAATACGAACAAAAATAAAAAAAAGGTTGCGAAACACTGAGCTAAATCATTAGTTCCAGGTTCGAATCTAGACGATGCATCTTTTTTTTATTTTCTTGCTTGTACTTAACCTGTTATTAAATTTTCTTTCTTGGCCTCGTTGTGTCACGGATGAGAGAAGAAAGATGTTTTGTTATGGCAACAAGACTTACGAAATTTTTTTCTTTTGTGGGGTCATAATGAATTTGAGACACATATAAGAAAAATCCCTTGGTCAGTTGCCCAGTTGGCTGGGGCTGTAAAATACACCGACTGCTTCTCTGCAGAGAGGTAAGACCCCCTCCCCAACGAATGTCATGGATATGACACTAAACAATCTGATAGTAGAGTTCCAGTAATGTTGAACTTTAGGGGAATGCAGAGTACCCCTTCATTTCCATCACTCCCATGTCCACTTTTGTCCAGAGTGGTAGCACCTGATAGGGTTCTATCTATAGGGGTCAAATAGAACTAAACTGTGTACTTGGGCTAAACTGAATTGCTTGGAATAGAACTGTTTTTACATTCAAACTGCGTACTTATGCTTAACTGAATTGTTTGAAATGGAACTGTTTTTTGTATGCTAAACTGCATTGTTTGAAATAGAACTGTTTACATGTGTAAAAATGGATTTAGCATTAAATAACCTGCAATGATTGATATGCCATAAAACCCAACCAAATCAAATCATATATATTTAATATATATGTATAAAGAGGATTTGGCATTAAATAACCTACAATGGTTGATATGCCATAAAACCAAACCAACCAAACATTTGGTTTGGTTTGGTTTGGTTTGGTTTGGTTTAGTTTCTTTGTTTAATAGCATATCAACCTTTGTAGGTTATTTAATGCCGAAGCTATTCTCCTAGAAGAACAGTAGTGGTACTATTTAACCCATAGCTGGGAGGATAAGGGGGTTCACACCTTTCCCAAGGGTATTTGCCTGAAAGTGAACGTAATAGTGCAACTGAAGTACGAACTTGCTTACTACGATCCCGCCGTCCATCGCTTTAACCATTACACCATGAGGACACCCCCATTCCAAACACTTAATCAGTACCTAACAAAAATGATCCTCTTCATGATTCACTTTCGAAGTAACGTAATATATTAGTGCTTTTGTATGCAAATTCAAAAATGTGTCTAAATGAATTTGAATTTATACATTTTAGCTTATAAAAGCACAGTGAGACATAAAAAAAAGTTAACACCCTTATGGGAGTCCCTTTATGATATAATTTCAAACAATCTCCACACATTCACTGTCCTTGTAGAGTCTGCCAGAGGTGATTAAAAAATGTTAATATTTCTATAAGAGTATCTTTATTGGAAAAGCAAAACTGATATGAAAGAGACCATCTGAGGAAGATTCCAATAATGTGGATGGTAAACAGGTGGTGACTAAAATAATATCATAAAGAAACTTTCATAACATTTTTTTAGAATCTGTGTATTTTAAACTGCAGAGCATTTAGACCGATAGCTGGAGGAATTAGGAGGTTCATGCCTTTCCAAGAGTATAAGTCAAAAAGTGAACTCGCTTACTACAATGTTTCTGTCCAGCACGTTAGCCACTACACCAAGGAGGCCCCCCCCAAAAAAATATAGCAATGCTTTGGGAAGGATTTTAGTAGTCAAAACAGTATGTTAGCCACTACACCAAGGGGGCACCCCCCAAAAATATAGGAATGCTTTCAGAAGGATTTTAGTTGAGTCAAAAAACCTTTATTTAGTTGGCTGAATAATTCACATAATAATGTTAATATTCTATAATTTTCCATTTAATTAATGTGATTAATGGGACTTGACCCGAACAGGAGATTAGTCAGTAAGTGAAAATATTTAGGTCACCAATGAAATGATGGGAGAAAAGAAAAGAAAAACTCTGTATATTTGGTAAGAAAAGAGCGTTGGGAATTGACAAACCTAATTAGACATAAAAATAAGACATACCTTTTAGGAGCAGGCATTCATCCTTATATATTCCAGGCAGGATACATTAATTCAATCAACAAGGCCAAAACATGAGGACAACTTTTTAAAACATGCGTAGTGTTCATTTTATTTACAGGAAGAGTAACAAAAACTAGGGGCAGATAACCTGATCCTTATTCAAATGTGGGATTTGGGGCAGACAACTCTGACCCGACAATTACAATTTCCAGTAGCTCAATCAAGTACTGACTAGAGTGATAATTTCAACAAAGTGTTCTTCATAACCAACATTAAATTAACAGTCTGTCAGCACAACACGACATTGTGGTAGTTGTGGATTGACAAAATCCAGTTAAAAAGAAATTGCTGGAGACGGCTGGTGAGAATTTGTGAGTTTAAGAGTTCCTGCTTTAATGTATGTACCATTCAAGTACTTTTCTTATAACATTGGCACCGACAGGGGTCACAAAAATGGGGTAAGAATTTGTTTTTTCATGAGCAAAATTCTGATGAGCCAAATTTTTTTGAGTTTTCGAATATTTCCTTACACTTCTAAATGACTACATCTGAAAAACTGGAGACGTGCTTACCGTAATGGTTATGGTGGTAGGAAATAAAATCGTTAACCAGAGTTCAAATCCTGAACGAAGCTGTTTATGTTTAACTTTGATCTAATGCCCTTGGAAAAGGCATGAAGTCATTCCCTCCCAGCAATGGATAAATAGTAGGGCAGACTGATTTCTTTAGCCATAATAGGACAATGAGTCTAATAGAAGGAAAGCTTTGATATATCTCACATTACCTGCTTTGATTGTAGAGGTGTTACTCATTTAGCATGTCTTGAGCAGAAATAACCAGGCAGATCCCATCCCTCTCCAGGTCTGCAGCTGGTTGGAAAACAAATCTAGACTGATTGCCAAAATAAGTTTAAAGAGCACAGTCTGCCCTACTATTTACCCATAGCATGAATGAGAATAGTTGGATTCATATCTTCTCAATGATATTAGCGCTATGTGAAATGCAAACAGCCTTGTTCAGGATTTTTAACTTGGGTAGCCAAGTCCACGTCCTCTAATGATAACCATTACACTACTGGTACCTCCCATCTTTACTCTGCTTAAAAATTTAGTTTGTGTCAATGTTGTATAGCCATAATGATATCAATAACAACAATAATAATACAAATACAGGCAGTACAAACAAGTTTACTAATTTCTGGCTGCAGTCCTTGGCAACGCAAGAAGAGAGACACAAATCATAAAAGCCTATGTCAACCGTACTATACTGACCCCCCAACACACACACACCACCACCACCACTACGCTTGGCACATCTTGTGGTGTTTAAGATCTCAATTCATCTCTGCAGGTCGAGACCCAAAATATATTATCAGATCAGATCTGAAAGATTCAACTACACGCTTCAACAGGTGAACATCAACTAAATTGTCTTTTCAAGATCTTCAAATTCTCAGGTCCATCTCTTCTGGGCATGATGTCATCAACCCACTCAATCAACTCCAACTGCTGTCCAGCCCAATTTCCTGTCTGGGAGTTTATTATGACAGATGATGATTGTCATATCCTTTCCACACGGGCATAAGACTGCACCATCTGACTATGCACCTGAACTAATAGACACCGAGTAGTTCAAAGCCTTACCAAAGAAAATAATAAAATATAATTTATGAAAAATAATTAATATAAAAAATCATTACCTTAATTATATAACAGTCACTTCCTGCCCATGGCAGGGCTACTGGGTAAATACATTTAGCCAACCAACAGCACAGCTGAGTCAACTTTCAAGACACTTCTAAGATTTCCCTAATATTATGTAAAAGATGACCTTGAGAATATCCATATTTAGCTCTTATTGTGATGCAACAAAACTATTTTTATGACACACTGACATGATATGTAGGAACCGTTTAATCTTCATGTGGTTTACAGTTTTCAGTCTTCAGATAAGACAAACCAGCAAGGAGGAGCAGAGAGAGAGAGAGAGAGTAAAAAAAACTTTGGATATGACCAGCTGGTTGTGTTTGATAGTCTCGTATCAGTGATGAAGAAAAAATCAATAGGAAAACCAATAAATTTTGTGTTATCAAAATGTACTTGACGATATATGATTCAGCACAAGAACAGGAGCTTAGTTTTAATATTGACCAACGTATATCATCTGATTTTAAGTAGATAAATATATACCGTCAATCTAACAACCACTGTTCCTTTCCGTATCGATGTCTTCTTTGCCAATATGGATAGATAATATTATTATCATTATCATTACTATTATCTGCATAAACCCACAAGGGTTTCGCACACATATCTATTCACACAGGACCTCCATTCTATCCTATCTTTCGCTAGTTTTTCTGATGTTAGCAGATAATTTTGTCTCCTCACTTATTAGGCCATTCCATCTCTTTGTTAATTGTCTTCTTGGTCTTCTCGAAGTGAAATCATTCTTAGATGAATGGTTTTGCATGGTTACCATTTTCTTTTTCATACCATCTAACCAAACAATTTGAATTTTTTCATCAATGATTTTGTCTGCCATGATCACAACTTATATCGGCCATTTTGATATGTTTCAAACTCTCATTTTCATCCAGAGCCAATCGCACTCAAATACACAGAGTTTTCTGTGGTTTTCCTACTTCAAGCTTCAAGTTCAGCTGGAGGTAATCCATGTATTGCTGTGGTTGACAGGCTAAACTACAACATCACATTAAGCACATTTAAAATTATCTTCACTTTCAAGCTAGTAGATTTGAGAAAGCGATGACCCGGCCCCTTATCCACTTCAGCAATGACTTAAATAGTACCTCTACTGCCTTTTTATGAGGATGACTTTGGCATTAAATAATCCACAAAGGTTGCTATGCCATGAAACAAAGAAACCTAACCCGACCCAAGTTCTGCCAATATATATATATATATCTATATTGTCATCCACAGACAGACTGTTTCATTCTATCAGAACACTTCAGTGTGGCTAGACAGGCTAAATTACCGAAGCTTTGATATATATATATATATATATATATATATATATATATATATATATATATATATAGGTTAGTTGATTGGTTTGATTTTATCACATATCCATATTTACTAACCCCTCCGCTCGGGCAGAATATGACACAAGGTCAATTTTTAAGCAGAGTTTAATAGCTTTGACTTCAGAGTTTTCCTTCTCCTAGACTAGTTGCCTCACCAAGGCTGAAGAACCTAGTCTGCCCTACTATTTACCCATAGCTGGAGGGAGAATAATTGGATTCATACCTTTCCCAAGGGTATTAGTGCTATGAGAAATGCAATCAGCCTTGTCTAGGATTTGAACTCGTGTCGCCATGTCTATTTCCTATGACGATAACCATTACACCACGGGCACATTTCACATATCAATCCTTGTCAGTTATTTAATGTCATATTCTGTTTATACATATGTCTTAAATATTTGATTTGTAAACGAATAGTTTGTAGACATTTTAAACAAGCCAGAACTTAATTGTTTGTATACAGTTAAATGATTTCAATTATTGCTATGTAATTCTCATCCTCCTCATCATGTCACACCATCAACATGGATATCTCTGACCCTTTCTCATCACCCTTCTCTATTGTCCATTGCTTCCAGCAGGTCTTCAGGGCTACATCCCGTATCGGCACAGAGCTGCTATATGTAGGTTCTAGCTGGTCATCCTGCCTTTGCTCGTCCATGTGAAGGGATCCACAGGAGTTCATCACTTATGAGTTCGATAGTTTTCATGATGGGTTGTAAGTAGCCGTACAACTGCTGCTTTGTGGGCATCTGTCATTTCTTTGTACGCAGTTTAAGGATTTCAAGTACAGTAAATGATTAAACAGTTCTGGGTCAGAGTGGGCCTGGAAGTAATGGCAATGAAGGAGTACTCCAAATTTCCCAGAATTCCAGGACTGGAGCCTCACTATCATATTCAGTTTAGTATCATAATCAAGACAGTGTGGAGGTCTTACCTCTCTACAATTTGAACTATTATTATACAGATGAAATTTGATTCCTTTTGAAAGATTTCTTTATTTCCATAATTTTTCCTTAAGTCTATTGAAGACTGAAGAAGTGACATTATCCTTATAATCTCTTCTGCCCTTGGGTTTACATATTCAGGTTTGGTTGGTTGGGTTTTATGGCATATCAACCTTTGTAGGTTATTTAATGCCAAATCCATTTTTATGTAAACAATTCAGTTTAGCATGAGTACAGACTTTAATTGTCAAAAACATTTCTATTTCAAACTATTCAAGCAGTTATATATAACAATTCAGTTTAGTGTAAGTACAGTTTCAATGTCAAAAAACAATTCAATTTCAAACAATTCAGTTTAGCATAAGCACATAGTTTAAATGTAAGTACAGTTTAATGGTAAAAAACATTTCTATTTCGAGCTATTCAGTTTAGTCAAGCAAAGCTAATTCAGTTTAGTATAAGTACAGATTCTGTTTACACACAGTTACATGTCAGAACAGTTCTGTTAAACAATTTAGTTTAGTGTAAATACAGTCGAAAAACAGTTCTATTGAAATAATTCAGTTTAGCATAAGCATACAATTCAAATGTAAGCACGGTTTAGTTGTCAAACATTTCTATTTCAAGCTATTCAGTTTAATCAAACAATTCAGTTTAGCATAAGTATGCCGTTAGTTCTATTTAACCTATAGATAGGACCCTATCAGGTGCTACCACGCCAGGCCAGAGTGGACCTGGGAGCAATGGCAATAAAGGGGTACTCCGCATTCTCCAAAGCTCCATCATTACTGGAACCTTACCATCAGATTGTTTAGTGTCATATCTAGGACATTCGTCGGGTGGGGGGTCTTACCCCTCTGCAGAGGTGCAGTCAGTGTATTCTACAGCCCCCCAGCCGACTGGGCAATACATATTCAGGTGGAATAACTTGTGCCTTAAATGATTTCAACCAAAACCTGCAGCCAACTAATCTTTTCCCTTACAATGAGCATGATTCTAGATTTGTGTATCCCCCACCTACCATAAAATGACTTCATGTCCAATATGAATTAGTGGGAAGTTGGATAAATCCATACAATTGATCTCAAAAATGTAAATTCAATTATGGCATTGATCTAAAACAAAACAAAAGGTGATTCCTTACAGACTAAAAAGCATTGCAAGAAAACAGTGTGCAGAGGATAAAAAGAAGACAAGGTACCATTTTCAAAGAGGGGGATGTTTAGTTTGGTTGGTTGGTTTGGTTGTTTTAATGGCATATCAACCTTTATAGGTTATTTAATGCCAAAGCCATTCTCCTAGAAGAACAGTAGTGGTACTATTTAACCCATAGCTGGGAGGATAAGGGGGTTCATACCTTTCCCAAGGGTATTTGCCCGAGAGTGAACGTAATGGCGCGACTGGAGTACAAACTCGCATACTACGATTCCGCAGTCCATCGTTTTAACCATTACACCACGAGGACACCCCTGGGGGATGTTTGGTTGTTTACAGATAAAATATTAAAAACATTAAATTATTTTGATACAAAACATGCCAATTTTTTTTTAATTAACATGAAACCAAAAATAGAAATGGAAAAGAATATTACAAAATTCTAAAAAGAAAATGCTGATTCTTACCCGAGTACATTATGCCCATGGGGTCTAACTACTGTTGATACACCCCTTATTTTAGAACCTGTGAATGTACTGATCAGTGTATGTGATCATTTACTGTAATCTAGCAATATTACCAACACATTTAATCTTGATTGAGGTGAAACTTATTGTCAAGGAATTAGAATTTAGTTTCCATATAAAACTTTCTTTTTTTTTCAGTATCATCATTTTTTTATTATCATTATCACCGTCAGTACTATGCTCTACGGTCTTTAAGGGTCTCCTTGTGGTGTAATGGTTAAAGCGATGGACTGCGGAATCGTAGTAAGTGAGTTCGAACCCCAGTCGCGCAATTACGTTCACTTTCGGGCAAATACCCTTGGGAAAGGTATGAAGCCCCTTATCCTCCCAGCTATGGGTTAAATAGTACCACTACTGTTCTTCTAGAAGGATGGCTTTGGCATTAAATAACCTAAGAAGTTTGATATGCCATTAAACAACAAAACAAACAAACAAATCAACTGTCTCTGCCTTTTCCTCTCGTCACTGTAATATTTAGTTGATATTATCATCACTACTCTTACACCACAGTCTCTGCCCTTTTCGCTTTTCATTTATTCATCATTAACTGGACTTAAATGATAATCAGTCCTATTACAATCATACTACAAGTCTCTCACATAACTTGAATGATATCATCTTCTATCTCTTAATATTTGCATATAAATTTCATACTGTATTTACCCAACCCCTCCACATAATGTAAAGCGAAACTAATAGTCACAGAATTGCAATTTATTTTCCATGTGAAACTCTTTTTTTTTATCTTTATCTGGAACTTTTAAAAATTCATTGGGTGTGTTAGAATTTTAATGCATTGAATTTTTCTTTTTCTTGTGCATCGGTCGTGCGGCCACCTTGTACCAGACTAAGGTGGCTGCTGTCGTAAAATGGTTAACAAACTTATCTCTGCTTTGTATGTATCTACCCAACCCCTCCACCACAAGCAGAATGTGACACAAGGTCAATTTATTAAGCAGAGTACAACTGGTGTGTATTTGAGTTTTCCTTTTCCTAGACTGGTTGCCTTACCAAGGCTAAAGAATCTAGTCTGCCCTACTATTTTAGCCATAAGTAGGATGAAGAAGAGATAGATTTATGCCTTTGCCAAGGATATCAGCACAAAGTAAAATGTAAACTGTCTCATTTTGGAATTGAACTCAGGAAGCTGATTTTATTTCCAACAATGATAACCGTTACACTAAGCAAGCATCATCTGTTTTGTAATGATAAGAAAAATAAATAAATTACAACATAAACCAAAATCTTTAGGGTTTTAAGAATGATAAGTTTAATATGTGAAATCAATATAACCAAAAAAACAGAAAGAGAGGTAGAGAGAAAGTAAAAACCTGATATACAGCGAAATTTATTTCTTCACTACAATTTTTGCAAGAAATGAATTTTATTTTATTTTAAAATAAGGAGTTACTTTTCAATCAATTTATATATATATACACATGTATATACACACACACACACACACATATATATATATATATAAGTACGATCACCGGATGGAGACACAGAATACTTTGACATTGTAGCAGGAGTACTACAAGGGGACATGCTGGCCCCGTACCTCTTTATCATTTGTCTAGACTATGTACTTAGAACATCGATTGACAAAATCAGAGAGAATGGCTTCGAACTGACGAAGAAAAGAAGCAGAAGATACCCCGCAACAACAATTACCGACGCCGACTACGCCGATGACATAGCGATACTGGCAAATACACCTGACCAAGCCGAAACACTTCTGCATAGTTTGGAACGAGCAGCAGCAAGCATAGGCCTCTATGTTAATGCACACAAAACGGAATATATGTGCTATAACCAAACGGGGGACATCTCCACTCTAGAAGGAACCCCTCTTAAACTAGTAGACAAATTCACGTACCTAGGAAGCAGCGTCGAATCAACCGAAAAGGACATCGAAACGAGGTTAACGAAAGCATGGACAGCTATCAATAGGCTATCGATTATATGGAAATCAGACCTAACCGATAAAATGAAACGCAGTTTCTTCCAGGCAGCGGTCACATCGATACTGCTATATGGCTGCACTACATGGACGCTAACAAAACGGCTGGAGAAGAAGCTAGATGGCAATTACACAAGAATGCTGCGTGCAATCCTGAACAAGTCCTGGCAGCAACACCCCACAAGACACCAACTGTACGGCCACCTGCCCCCTATCACGAAAACTATTCAAGTTAGACGAACCAGACATGCAGGACACTGCTGGAGAAGCAGAGATGAACTCATAAGAGATGTACTCTTATGGATCCCCACACATGGCCGCGCAAAAGCAGGACGACCAGCACGAACGTACATTCAGCAGCTTTGTGAGGATACGGGATGTTGTCCTGAAGACCTACCTAGGGCGATGAACGATAGGGAGGAGTGGCGAGAGAGGGTCAGGGATATCCGTGCTACCAGCGCGATATGATGATGATGATATATATATATACACATGTATATACACACACACACATATATATATATATATATATATATATATATATATACACATGTATATACACACACATATATATATATATAAAGCAATCAATCATTGCTGAAAGTTGATTATTTTGGTCTGGAAAACATTTGGATGTGGTGACCAAGTTTTTTTCATCACCATCATCATCAGCAGCAGCAGCTAAAAATGTATCTATTTTACAAGTCTAACCAGATGGTCTGCAGTTTATACCTACAGATTTCCTTTGGCTACAAAAAGCTTTCCATTTTTTTTTTTTTTTTTATATATATAAAACCTCAAATAAATCGTGGCTATTGAAAGTTCCTCAATTTTAAGTGATCAGCTTTTTTTTTCAGATATGAAAACCAAATTTCTACAGATTTGATTTTAATCAGTAAGTGATAAATACTAGCAATAAAAATGGATTATTAGTTTTGTCATTGGAAAAAATATGTTAAAAATAATATTAAAATAATGGGAGTGAAATTTATTGAGTTAAAAGAATGAAAAGTGCTTTGTATTAAATTAACAATTTTATGATTGTAAAAATCATCACCTGAAAAAGTAACTTGGAAATAAGCTTTTAAAATAACAATGGAAATCTAGGCATTTATATTCAAAAATATCTTATTAATTGTAAGGCAAAAAAAAAAAGACGAAAAATGAAAAAAAGAAAAAATAGCAAAGGGTATACAATTTATACCACGGATACAGTGGAAATATATTTCAACAAAATTCAATAAAAACAAATATCAGCATGAATTTCCAAAACTTGAAGTAAAAATAAAAAATTATTCCTTAAATAAAATTTCCTCATATGACCAACTCTCACCTTCAACCTTAGAAAAATTTAATCAAAAATTTTTAAAAAATCGATACAATCCAAGAAATTCAATAATGAAATTCTGATTATTCCTTGAATAACAAAAATCTTCATCTTTGTTGTTTTGATTAAGTGTTATTTATTCGTCTCCCCAGAACAAGACACACAGCCAAAATAGTGTCAAGATCTTTACACATGTAGCTATGTATATCCCCAATTTCTCTACCATAAACAGAATGTAACACAAGGTCAATAAAAAAAAATCTTGGGTACAAAAAATTAGTGAAAACACCAAGAAATTTTAAGCATGCATTCTCCCAACTTATTTACCACATGTGACACAGAGTGAAAGGGAAGTAAAGCTGGTTTAAATTCAGAGTTTACCTTCTCATGAATAGTCACTGTACTGAAGAACATATGGGTTCATGCCTTTTCCAAAGAGTCAAGTTAAATCCAAACAAGCTTGTCCAAGAATTAAAGTTGAGTCACCAATTTTATTTCCTCTGATGATAACCCTTCTGCTAAGTGTGTAACTCACAAATTTAAGTTGGGACAGAAATTGCCAAAAAATTCAGAAAACTTCTTTTTATTGGGAACCTCCCAGGTATCAGGAGTTGAACCTGATTTTACCCCCCAATGAATCAAATGGAGGTTTTTGACTGAACACTGACTGATAATCCATGTCATTCATTTTTTACTCTTATTTTTGGGATTCAAGCAATTACTCCATCTTTTTCAGATCAGTAGAGTGTTCATCAATGGTCCGGGAGACCGGTGTTCAATCCCAGGTCGAGTCATACCAAAGACTTAAAAAATGGTACTTGATGCCGCCTTGTTTAGCACTCAGCACTATAAGGTAAAGATTAAGGATAAAGTGGAGCAATCCTGGGAATGGAGTAGCACCCTCTCCAACACTTTAGTGTAGTAGCTATTGAAAAGGGAGCCTTCGGGTCACCATTGACTAAAAAATGTTCCAACAGAATTCAAAACAAAATGAAGGCCAGGAAAAAGCACCAATCAAAATTCACACAGCTACTGTAACCTGGTTTTGGTTGTAGAGTGATGCCATATGTTTTGTGCATGAGCCCATCCCTCTCCCAGTCTACAACTGGTTTGAATTCAGTTTTCTTTCTCCAAGACTGGTTGTCAAACCAAAGTTAAACAGCCCAGTTTGCCCTACTAATTACACATAGTTGGAGGCAAAATAGTTGGATTCATGCCTTTCCCAAGGATATTAGCACTATGTGAAGTGCAAACAGTTTCTACTAGGGTTTGAACTCAGGTAGCCAAGTCAATGCCTTAGAAAGCGTTGGCCAAGTTCACTTCCAATGTCTGTAACCATTACGCCACAAGCACCTCAAATAAAAATACAGGAATCAAAATAACAAAAATGAAGATATTAATCTAATTTGTAGAGTAAAATAGTTGAGTTGTGAAGAATCTTCTTTTCTTTGTGTGGAAAAAAAGGAATCTCAGAATTTATTCTACCAAAACCCATTGAAATAGAATTGTCATTCTTTGTTTCATTAAGTTTCCTGACAAATAATTTTCAAATCATCTTCAGGTGTCATTTTCCCTATCATATATTATCCTACCTTTGTCCCATAACAATTCTTATATCTGCTGATAAATTTTACACATAAAGTGTAACAACTATTATGGGACTGAGATAGGAATATTATTATATGATACAAATAATTACTGAGTATACAATCGATCCAATCGACCCCTCAGATAACAGACTTCGCAGACAATGTTGAATGTGGATCCAAATTTGCAAAACCATTTTTTAAGATATTGTAAACTTTTTTCCTTTTTCATTTGTAACAACAAATATTTGAAAATTATGTCTAAAGTAATTATGAAAACATGGTTCTCTAAGATTTTAGACAAAATTTTATGTCATTGCCAAAAAATATTAGGGTTAAAAGAAAAACACTATCAAAAATTTGAGCAAAATATTACATATTCTTTATTATATTATATTATATTAGTACCAGACATTGGCATAATGGTTAGAGTGTTCGCCAATAGCCCGGGAGACCTGGGTTCAATCCCAGGTCGAGTCATACCAAAGACTTTTAAAATGGTACTTGATGCCTCCTTGCTTAACTCTCAGCATTATAAGGTATGGATCAAGGGTAAAGTGGAGAAACCCAGGGAAAGGAGTAGCGCTTTCCCCAACACCTTGGTGTAGTAGCTATCGAAAAGGGAGCCTTCGGGTCACTTACAACTAAGGTTGCCAACTATACTTTTTATATTATATTAGAGACATTGGTCATTTTGTGAACTCACATCTACAACAGGTGTGAATTCAGAGTTTTCCTTCTCCTAGACTGGTTGCCATACCAAAGCTAAAAAATCCATTATCTTTTTATCATTATCATTAGCTTTTGTTTAATGGCATATCAACCTTTATAGGTTATTTGATGCCAAAGCCATTCTCCTAGAAGAACAGTAGTGGTACTATTTAACCCATAGCTGGGAGGATAAGGGGGTTCATACCTTTCCCAAGGGTATTTGCCCGAAAGTGAATGTAATAGCGCGACTGGAGTACGAACTCGCGTACTACGATTCCGCAGTCTCTTGCTGTAACCATTACCCCACGAGGACATCCCCCGTAAAAAATCCAGTATGTCCTACTATTTACTGCTAGCTAGAGGGAGAATTAGAGGATGCCTACCTTTCCTAAGGGTATTAGCACGATATGAAATACAAACAGCCTCATTCAGGATTTGAACTCCGGTATTCTCACAACAGTAAATTTTATGCCCTGAGCACTTCCATATTTTTATTAAATCTTCTTCATTGTAATTCTATGTTATCCACAACAGTAAATTGTATTTAAGTTTGTTTTTTTTTCATTTCTTTACATTAAAACAAAATTTTAAACATTTAAAGATCAAATTCCTGATAGTAATGAATTGGCTGACAAGATTTTCTAACCATCATGCAATAGTAGATACCTGAGAGGTACTCATTCTAGTATGACACAAGGAAGCACTCGGTGAGCTCATCTTGTGAAAAAACTTGTTAATTTAGTAAATCACTTTTGAAGGATGATCTCTGATTGTTTTCAGGTTTCCTATCTCTACTCTGTGTATGGTGGGGGTATATTTGAAGGCAAATCCCTCAGCATGGAAACCTAAATTAATAGGGCAGACTGGGATCTCTAGCCTTGTAAGTAGGCAAAAAAAATTCTAACACAAATTCCCAACCAATATTTTAGCATGGTAGGGTAATTTGCCATGTTGAATCATATTAGGGATTAGGGATCATTACTTGCAACTGGTAGCATGTAACCCAGTACAGGCTGCCACATGTTACTTTGGAGATGAGCTCTGCCAAGAAAACTTCTATCTGCCCCCAGAGATGTCATTGCTTGGCAGGACAACCTGAAGACCAAAGGGTGATTCTCCATGCCACAGTGGCCAAGTGAGTGAATTCAAAGTACAGTCAAACTATGAAGATCACTTTCAGACTAAGACCGTAGGGAAAGCTATAAACCCTCTTATATATGTTTCCCCTTAATTATGGGTTCAACAGAACCTAACCTTGTCTGCAGGGGCTGTAGAATATGTGGACTGTACCTCTGCAGAGGGGTAAGACACCTCCCCAAAGAAGCTACCTGTTGGCCATGGGTGGTGACCTGTAATGCTTGAAGAGAGGATCATGGTGGCTGAGCAGTCTTTGACACACCAAGTGAAGTGATCATGAGACTTGCAGCACTCCACTTAAGCCCTTACTGGGCTAGACAGGTGGTCAAAGAGGCTCAATCCGATCAATCGGCTGGTTATGTCAAGCTCTAGCTAAACATAATCAAACCAAATCAAACCAAAATAATACCACTGCTGTTCTTCTACGAGAATAGTTTTGGCTTTAAATAACTCACAAATGTTGATATGCTATCGAACAAAGAAACAATTTCTTAATATCAGTACACTATCACTCATCAGATTACATAAACAAATATCTCCCCTCTGCAATGACTCTAGCCTTCTTCAGATCAAATCTAAGGGAAAAATCAAGGCTTTATCTGCTAAATATTGATTTATAGTGATCCAACAAGAAAACAAAAACAGTAGAATAGACTGAATGAATCTCTGCGTAAGATCCCCACCCCAATGAATATCCTGAAATGACACTAAACTACTTCTGATTCTGAGACTCCAGCTCTGAAGTCTTGAGGAATATGAAGTACACCTTCATTGCCATTACTCACAGGTTCACTAAGACCCAGAGTGGTAGCACCAGATAGGTCAAATAGAAGTGTTTGATGAATTTAACTGTGCAAATAGATGACTTATGTTAAAATGAATTGTTAGAAATAGAACTGTTTGCCCATTTAACTGTGTGTAAACAAACAATTGAAATGTTTGTGATACATAGCAATACTTAGAACCATTTAATTATGGGGAAATGAATAAGTAATGTTGAATAGAATTATTAGTGTTAAATAGAAATACTTGAAACTCTTTATCTGTGTGCTTACATTAAATTATTGGTATTATATAGAAATCCTTGGAGGTGCCCGTGGTGTAATGGTCATTGTCGTAGGAAATGGGCATGGTGACACAAGTTCAAATCCTGGACAAGACTGATTGCATTTCACATAGCACTAATACCCTTGGGAAAGGGTATGAATCCAATTATTCTCCTTCCAGCTATGGGTAAATAGTAGGGCGGACTGGGTTCTTCAGCCTTGGTGAGGCGACTAGTCTAGGAGAAGGAAAACTCTGAATTCAAACCTGTTAGACTCCGCTTAAAAATTGACCTTGTGTCATATCCTGCCCGAGCGGAGGGGTTGGTAAATATGATATAGAAATACTTGGCACCATTTGACTGTGTGTAAATGAATGAATAGCACTGAATAGAATACTTAGTGTTAAATAGCAACTCTTATAGCCATTTCACTGTCTGCAAAACAAATGATTGATATTGAATAGAATTATTAGTGTTTGATAGCAATACTTGAAACCATTTAACTATGTAGAAACAGTAGCAATACTTGTGTGTAAACAAATTAGTTTTAACTCGTTTAAAAATGACATTATCTACAAACTATTCACTTACAAATCATAGATATGTTTATCCGTTTAAATGTCTGTCAACAAATCACTGATGTTAAATTGTTACTGTATAATAGCAATACGTGAAACTATTTAACTAAGCGATGCCAAATCAACTAGTCATGGTAAGAATGTGCAACCACATGATCATATGTATCGATGTGGCCCTTGGGGGTGGCCGTGTCCTCTGTAAGGTAAAAACATACTTTCAAGATACATATGATCATGTGGTTGCGCATTCTTACCATAACTAGTTGATTTGGCATCGCTTATGTGTGGCATGAATTGGTGGCCCATCGGTAGAAGTTCGGCTCTGCATTCTGGAGTTGCTGGTTCGATCTCTAGTGGTGGAGATTATGGTATGCACTGCTGATGAGACCCAATAAGGTCGAAATAGCTGTTCAGTGTTCCGTATGTCGCATGTGGGTGTTTGCTGGATTTTCTAGTCATGGTAATTTAATTAATATATATATAAGCAAGTTTTTGAAAGAAGATACAAGATAGTTTGAAAAATCCAAGTAACATGTTTCACTCTAGAATTTGTTTTTGATGATTAATTATTTTCATTTTTCTTTCGATAAAGTTAGTCTGATAATAAAACATGTCAACCAGATTGTCCAAACTGTCTTCTTCTTACATACACACATACATACACACACATATATATAAGGAGATTGGTTGATAAAATCCGATGGTTTACAAATATAAAAAATAAAACAAAAACAAAATATTCTCAAAATGTATTTTATATATGTTATTGTTTTAGTCAATCCAATTGTCATCAGGGAAGTACTTTATTGTTTTCTATTTCATCATCTTTTTATTTTCCTTTAAAAATATTTTTTCTGATGAAATAGAAAATAATTAACTGCCCTAATGATGGTTGGATAGATCGACATGTTGGTATATATAAGATACATCATATGAATATTTTCTTTTTCTTTTATATATATATATATATATATATACACACATCACACTACATATATATAAGATAAAAATATTTTGACAGCATATTAAATCCACATAAATTGTTTTATTTTTTAAAAAATGGGATTAGGGAGAAAAAGTCATATTCACTAAATTGTTTTTTTAAGCCTAAATACGCCTTGAAATTTAATCAACAGTCCCAAAATGTTTCAAAAATAAAATAAGAAATTTAAAAAGTGCATCGTGTATGATAAACAAATTAGAAGTGATTCAGTCATTTCCAACAAGTTTTTTTTCAGACACTTGAGAAAAGAAAAAAAAAATTTAAAAAAAAACAAAAACAAAATAAAACTGGAGAATAACCAGTAAAATACCTGAGCTTAGAAAATGGTAAAAGAGAAACAGTTCAATCCAATAGTATCTGTTTTTTTCTTCTTTTTTTCCTTTTTTTTTTTTTTTTTTTTTTAAATTTTCTGTTTTGAAAAGTAAAAATGTATCTACATCAATCATAATTACTCGATATACTTTTCATTCCTTTTTTTTTTTCAATATTTTACAAGTTTATCCACTCAATATTTTTTCTCTCTTTCCGTTTGTCATTGGCAGTGTAAAGTCAGTTTAACATATTTTCAGTCTCACAAATCCACCCCAAAAATTTAAAAAAAAAAAAGAAAAATTTTCTGTGAAAATGGGACAAGTTTAAAAAAAAAAATTAAAATGACTATGAAAAATTATACAAAAAAAAATCATTACAAAGGGTGAAAAGGTAGAAATTTATATATATATTTTTTACAATTATTTTTTTTTTTACATTGTATCTACAGTTGAGGTACATGGCAAACCTTAAACCAACATGGGCCAGAAATGATGGCATTTAGTAATCAGATATTTAATACAAGACTGACCTCAGCAGAGACAGGGCATTAAAAAGCCCAAACAGTATTGGTCAGTCAAAAAAAGCATTGTATTTCTAAACATATGGACACAAATTTCAACTTGTACATCAATTTAGTTACTTTTTTTATGTTATAATGAGCAACCAACACCAAACGATATAATTTCTTGAAGATGGATAAAAATTCATTTGAAACACCAATCAGCTTATCTTTGGAAATAAAATACCCCATCTTTTCAACTACAAAAAGAAATATACTAACAGATTGAAAAATCTTTATTAAATCAGAGAGAAAAAAAATGGGAGTTTTAAATTTTTCATGAGTAAGTGGCAAACTAATGCCATATTAAAAAAAGAAACAAACAAATGTCATGTTCATAGCTTAAAGTGAAGATAATTGTGGGCAAAAAAGGGAACTTTTATTATTACTATTATTATTGTCATCATCATAGATTAATACTCTTGGTAAAAGGCATGAACCATGAGAAGCCCTGATTCAAATCCAATAAAAGGTAATAGCTAATCAAGCCTCCAGAAAATCAGATATCCAAGAAAGAGAGGCAAAAAAGTTTATATGATGACACCATATCTGCTGTAGACTTTTTTGTCAAATAGAATCCAAGAACTGCAACACCGATGGAAGAAGTGTGGATTGCAAGAGGGACCATGTCAAAAGATAAACCTCATTTAGTCACATTCTATAAGAGTATCTTAGTCAGCTTATGAACTTTTCAGGTGAACTGCATATTTTACCATAGGAACCAAAATTCTTTAAATCAGCAATACGTAAGGAGTGGGGGGGAAATATACCTAAAAAATATTTAACTTCCCTGATGATGACATCTGAAAAAGGTCATACAAAAATTTTGAGGATTTTGATCTTTTCTTTTTTATCCTTGATACTAATACAAAATATTTAAGAATCCATTCTTCAACCTTTTTCACATCTCCAAGAGGAAAAAAGGAAAAAAACAATAGAAACTTCTTTTTTCTGGGGAAAAAAAATAGAAACAGATGAAGACTGAAGAAGGGATCTGTCAAAACATGTTAACAACATAATAAAAAGAATACATTCTTTGAACAATTTTTGGTGTGACTTTTTTCAAAATTATTGACAATATGGTGGAAAACATTTTTAAAAAATAATTAGAAAAGTTTTTTTTTGTTCACAGCTATATTTACACAAATATTTTTGGTCTTTAGGAGAGCAAACTGATCTAAAATTCAAATAGTATGCTTAGAAACAACTCAAAATTCAATATAAAATGGATTTTTTCCCTTGGTATAGAAATGCCATTCACTAGAAACACTCTGTACATCTCAAAAATATCAAATTGAAATACCTTGTGTGTATATATATATACATATATATATACACAGACACAAAATATTTAAATTTGATTTCAGATATAAAGATATATATGTACATACACAGACACTCACACATATGTGTATGGGTGGTTACACAGATATGTGTTTGTATGTGTTTTCTTTTCAGATTCAAATAGTTCTTCAATTTACTTTGATTTTATATAAAAATTGCTTGGACTTTGTATATTTTCATTGAGCCTTTTTCAAAATTATAATCAAGATATTTTAGTTTTAGGGGAGAAACATGTTTAAGAGGAAGTTTGGTGCCTAAATATAGCTCAAACATACACATAGAAACACACAAATATACATACAAATAAACACAAACACATACACGTGTATACACCTACATACACATAATCACACGCATACACACATACACAAAACCATGTAGACAAACATACAAGCACACAAGTCACATACATATATACACACACATACGCAATCATATATACATACACACACACACATACACAATCATACACACACACACACACACACACACACACACAAAATATTAGATTTCAAGATTTACATTCCATTTAATATTTTTTTATTTTTTGTCTTTTCACAAATAGAAATGCCATTTACAGGAAAAGAAAAGGGATTTGAATATTAAATATAGAATTTTGAATTGTTTCTAAATATGCCGTTAAAAGATTGGACTCATTTGAATGAAAAGTGGTCAAGTTATTAGATTACAAAATGATATTATTTTTTTTAAACACCCCATGTGTATATATATTTCAGATAGACGTAAGTAGCAGAAACTGATTCACAAAAGCATAGAATCCTTTGAGAATAGCCGTATGCAGTATAGCACTTACAAACGTCTGATTCGCAAAGGCGAACAGGGTCCACCACCGGGTCCACAAAGTCACCACACTAACTGTGACATATGTGGAAAATTGTGCCTATCTCTTGCTGGTCTCAAAAGCCATCTGTGTAAATGTGCAAAAATCTAAATTTGCACCCAAATAATGTCACTGCAAGCAAAACTGAACGGTTGTGTCAATTCTGTGGTAAAATCTGTCGCAGCTTGGCTGGCCTGAAGAGTCACCTACGAACACATAGAATTTAAGGGGGGGAGAGGGGAGAGGACATGAGACAAAGGAGGTGGTCACACTCGAAACTGAGAGTACAGCTATCATATATATATATATATATATATATATATATATATATATATATATATATATATATATAAATTTCTATTCCAAAATGAAAGTCCACAACCTATTGCATAAAAACATCTCATTGAATATCAATGGTTAAGATTTTTTCCAGAATAGCACAATACAAAGATTTTCGTATTTTCTGTACAGCATATGAAGTCATGAAACTGTTGGTGAATTATTTCTCCAGGAATTTGTAGAAGCCAAAACCTCTCCACAATTTTTTGTCATCTTTTGGACTAGTTCTGCCTTCATTGAACATGAAAGAATCAGTTTTGTCAATATGACAAAAAAAAAATTGTTCTTTGGAAGTTTTTTTTGATACGATTCATTTGTGAAAATTTTCTTGGCTGAAAAAAGTTATGATATCATGACAAAATTGAGAACTTTAATTTTCTTACTTTAATTTAAACATAATACTGACTTTGTTAATTGGCTTTCAAAATTCAAAAGCTTTTAGAGTGAGGCTGGGGAAAAAAATTTTCTTAGTATAGTAAAAAGTAAAGTTGGCGACCGTAGTACAACAAGAAAAGTTGGCTGTTTATGACATAAACAGCCAACTTTTCTTGTTGTACAACTTTTCCAAATTTTTATATATTTTTACACTTTTTATACATCCATCTACACTTAACATCACTAATAAAACCACTCTCTGTACTGATGATGGTTCAGCAGAACCAAAACGCTATAGTGTCGACTGACTTTGTTTCTCTATAAATCCACACTTTCTATTTGGATTATTTGTTGTCAATTTTTCTTCACAAATTGTCGGATTACAATCCATTATTTTCTTCCATATATCTATATATATTGGACTGTTACATAGAGAAAATTTTGAAAACAGAGTTCAGAAAAAATTGGCATTGAAAAATTAACTTTACATGCAAAATTGTTCGGACTGCATTAATTAGGTTTAATAGTGAATGCAGATTTATACTGGTGAGGCAACCTTCAAATGGACCAGCAAATTGCTGTCAGCAGAGGCAATTTTGGTTAACTTGGAAGATATTTTAGGTTCGTTTTTTGTTCTTTATGATAAATAAATTAAGAGTTGTCATTCAAATGAAAATAATTAAAATTATATCCTGGGTAAGATATTAAACTGCATTCTGTTGTGAGGCTTCAGTTCTGAATGTTTGGGGAATGTGCAGTCCCCACCACCCCTTGTGACTATTACCTCTAATTCCACTCAGACATGGAATGCTAATACCTAATAAGGTCCCATCAATGAGTCAAAAATAACTGTTTGAAATGATTGTGAACTTTATTAATACACTGGCTTTTAAAACATTCATATAGTAAGTATAAAGTGTAATCAATTAAAGTCTTGAGAATTATTATAATTATTATTATCAAATTATCATTTTTTGATAGAAATAGCTTTTTTGAAACCATATAATACCTTGCAAAAAATTTTTTGAATAAAAAGATAAGTATTAAAAAACCCAGCAAGGGTTGAGATGCCTTAAAATCAACCATTGGAACTTTGGGATCAATATCAAATAATTTTGGTTTGGTGATCACTGCAAGTAAATTTTAAGCATTACACAGGTAATTTTGCATATTGATTTGGTTTGGTTTCTTTAATGGCATATCAACCTTCATGGGTTATTTAATGCCCAATCCATCTATCTAAAAGAACAGTAAAGTAAAGTTGGCGACCATAGTCGAGGGTAACCCGAAGGCTACCTTTTCAATAGCTACTACACCAATGTGTAGGGGAGGGCGCTACTCCTTTCCCTGGATTGCTCTACTTTACCCTTGATCCGTACCTTATAATGCTGAGTGTTAAGCAAGGAGGCATCAAGTACCATTTTTTGAGTCTTTGGTATGACTCGACCTGGGATTGAACCCAGGTCTCCCGGGCCATTGGCGAGCACTCTAACCCCTAGGCCAACTGAAGGGATAAGGGAGTTCATGCATTTTCCAAAGGGGCATCAGTACAAAAGTGAATGTAATAGCAATATGACTGGAGTTGAAATTCACTTACTACAAGGCTCTATTCCAGCACTTTGATCCTTTGCATACAGAGCAAAAACTTTCTCTTGTCACTGCAGTCGACTTTGATCAACGAATGATAGCACGTTTGATATTTTGCAGTTGTGTTATGTTTTGCTATGATATAAAAGTAAAAACGATCTTCACTGAAATCAGGCTTTCAAAGTTACCGACCGTAGTCGAGGGACACCTGAAATCTCCCTTTTCAATAGATACAATAGTGCAGTATAGAGGAGGGTGCTACTCCTTCCCGCAGATTGCTCCACTTTACCTTTAATACGTACCTTATAATGCCGAATGTTAAGCAAGGAAGTATCAAGTACCATTTTTTAAGTCTTTGGTATGACTCGGCCTGGGAATGAACCCTGGTCTCCTGGCCCATTGACAAATACTCTACCTAATCGGCCAATGAGCTGGTTATCTTAGAATTGATAAGAAACACAGTAAAATAAATAATACCCATAAATAATACAGTGTATAAAAAGTTAAAAAAGTGACTTAGCAATCAATAGTGTTAATACAATTACTAATCAACTACAGCAGGAAGCTATGGTGTATTGGTCATCATTGTAGAAAATTGGCTGGGGAATCAGAGTTCAAATTCTGGATGAAAACACTTGCATTCTACTTTTTTTTTTGCTAAAACTCTTAAGAAAGACATGAATCTATCTCTTCTCTCTCCAGCTATGGTCAAATACTAGGACAGATTGGGTTCTCTCATCTTGTAGGCAGGCAAATCCATCTAAGAGAATGAAAACCTCTGAATTCAAAACAAAACAAAAGAATTATGGGGCCTGCAACTCCACTCCCATAAAAACCTACTTGCTACTGCAACCACTATACCATCACAGGTTAGATGTGTCTGTGACTCTAAAATCCACACGAAATCTACAGGAGAAAGAAAAATTCTAATACAAACCTTCTATAAATATGTTAAGATGGTAGGGAACTTGTTGGGTTCAGGGCAAGTCAAAGATCATTTAATTCAGGTCATGGTTCTACCAGTACCATTTAACCTAATACAACCTGTCATATGTTACTTGGAAAGGAGATGGACACTACCAAGCAACAATCCCATTGTCCTGAAAGATGCCATCAAGACAAAGTGCTCAATATAGCAACCTGATATAGTAGGGCCGGCTGCTCTCACTAGCCTTGTCGATAGGCAAACCAATCTAGCAAGAAAACCTCTGTATTTAAACCTTCTATAAACAAGTTGGTTTGGAAGGATATCTTTCTGTTTTGATCCAAGTCCAGGATTGGGAATCATTTAAGTCATGTCATAGAATTTTCTTTGCTACTGATACCATGTAACCCAGTACCTGTCATATGTTATTTGAAGAGGAGATAGTCACTGCCAAGTAACTTGAAAAATGTCATGAGATTACAGCATGTTCTTAGGAGAGGAAATGGTTGCTGCCATGAAACTCTCCAATTGTCCTGAGAGATGCCATGAAGTGAAATTGCTTGGCATGGTGACCTGAAGATCTGAAAAAAAGGTTACAGGATTATAACAAAAACAACTAGCTCATGAAAGGACTATGAAGAATCCTCCGAGGTGAGGTTAGCACAACAACAGTTTTCCTTTTCATACTGGATATGTCTCTTTATATTCACTAAGCTTAGTAAGTCCAAATTCAACAGAAAAAAAAAAAAAAAAAGGGAATAGAAGAATTGCAGTGCATCAACCTTTCAAGAGGGGAGGTTCTGCTTGCTTTGAAAATCAGTATCCAAAATCCTGACTTTTACCTGGGCTTGGACAATGAACACTGGTGCCAGTGAAAATGTTTTGTTCTTGTAAACAGTTTAAAATAAAATGTTTATATTGAATATAATTCATCAGGCTTCCTAAAACTTTTTAAATGACGCACTCTTCACCCTGCTTAATAACTCAATTTTATTTCCATTCATTCCCATATAAATAAATTGAATATTGAATAACAAAACATAACGAATTTATAAGTGTTTAACAGAATTTAAATGAGTAAAGAATCAGTAGACAATAACTAGAGACCCCCCCTATCAGGCATTCTCTGCTAGGTGTACGATGTCTGGCAACTAGATGACATGATCCAACAAGTTTTGTTCACCTATTATAAAGAGATTGATAAATGCAAACAAATAAATTCGCTTCATGTGGACCACGATGCATTGATTCACTCTGCCAAAATTATATTCACTTGAAATAAGATATTTTTTTTTTAAAAGAATGCAAAAAGATATCATTTTACCTTTTGACATATTTTCTAGCCTCCAAAATGAGAAAGTTTTATAAAGATGACATATTTTCATTGCACACTCTCTAAGAAAGGTCAGAATTAAATGGAGTAGATTTTGTTCAAAAATGGAATAATCTATTTTCATGCTCATAATCAGCCATTTTGTACGAAACATTCAAATTGTTGTGATGTCTGGCAGAAAATGAAAAAACAGTTCAAGATTTTGAATCCCTAGTTTTGAAAGTATTATTTTCACATCAATGTCATCCTTATATATAAGTTCATGTATTTATGTAATTATCTAATTCAAAATGGTCTGTATAAATAGTTTGGACTTTATTTGTAAGGAAGTCAAAATAAAGTGGTTTACTGGGAAGTACATAAAATGACATCCAATAAAAACTGAATTCACAACAGAAGTAATGATCTATGAAAGTACCTTGCAATTCCCTGCCCTATGGCAAAGTACCAACATAGATGGGAATAGACTGATATTGATAGATAGATAGATATAAACAGAATGAGAGATAGATGGATAGATATGAATAGAATGATGGATAAATAGTAACGAACATACTGATGTTGGTTGGTTAACTTGTTGGGCTTTATGGCACACCAACCCTCGTAGGTTATTCAATGCCAAATCCTGTTTAGAATTATATATTATATGTAAACGAGTAGTTTGTAGATAGGATTTTTAAACAAGCCAGAGCTCATTTGTTCGTACATAAATATTTTCAAATATTGATATATAACACGAATAGTTCAATTCGACCCAGGGAAGGGAGCCTAACAGATTCTACCACTTATGAACAGACTGAGATACAGGGTATGGAAGCAAAATTAGAAATATACTGGGTCATTGGCGTAATGAGTGGTGTGTTTGCCAATGGTCCGGGAGACCAAGGTTCCATCCCAGGTTGAGTCATACCAAACACTCAAAAAATGGTACTTGATGTTGCCTAGCTTAACACTCAGCATTATAAGGTAAGGATCAAGGTAAAGTGGAGCAATCCAGGGAATGGAGTAGCACTCTCCCCTACACCTCGGTGTAGTAGCTATTGAAAAGCTCCCTAACGACTAACTTAATAAATGACTAATATAAAACAAGATTAATGTTGATTTAAAAAAAACAACAACAAAATACGAACATAGACACAAAACAGTAAATTTACTTAATATGGCCGCAATTTTTTTTCAATTATTGTATCAACACACCTTTGAAACAATTTGCATGCCTTTAAAATAAATTCTTCAGACATTTTATTCCATTCCTCCTCAATAGCAGTCTTAAGCGAACCAATATTGACATTTGTTTTGTTTTCTAAAACGCCCCACTAAGTGTAATCAAGAGGATTAAGGTCTGGGATTGACGGAGGCGGTAAAGAAACTCTAATTATTTCGGAAATTTTTTTGGTTTGATTTCAGTATTAAGCAAATTATAGATTCTTTGTTATTTCTTTTCTTGCTCACTCATATTGGGCTAAATATTTAATGAAAAAGTGCTTGAATGATAAAGCTAATCATGAAATTTTAGATTTATTTCCTTTTTTTTCAAAAATTGGACTAATCAGATTTTAAAAAAACATTTTAAAAATTATTCCATATTTTGCTTCAAGATAGATAGATAGATAGATAGAGAGAGAGAGATAGAGAGAGATAAATAGAGAGAGAGAGAGAGAGAGAGAGAGAGAGAGAGATGAAAAGACTGAGATAGATAGATAGATAGATAGATAGATAGATAGATTGACAGAAACAAAATGAGAGATAGATTGGAAAAGGCATGAATCCACTACTGCCAGATGTCTCATCACTGTTATGCCATGATTGAGGTAAACTGCTAACACATAATTACCCAATCCGCAGTAGCAAAAAACTGCTATCCCCAAAGTTGATACTGACATTTTCAAATCAGTAATATATAAATATGATAAATTCATACAACTGACATAAAAAAACAGCAGCAATGATAACTCTGACAAAATCTTCAGACGTTGACACTGAGTTCAGGCACAATTTTGAAGTCAAACAAACATACATATATAAATGTCAATAAGAAAAGTTAGCAAGAAAAAGTGCTCGACACTACAATGGCAGAATAGGTGTTAATTGCAGAAAAGCATCAAATTATGAACACAAGAAGTCCATTACTTTAAGCTTCATGTGGTGTACACAATCATCAGACAGAGAAGTGGATTAGTTTGGTTTGGTTGGGTTTTATGGCATATCAACCATTGTAGGTTATTTAATGCCAAATCCTCTTTATACATATATATTAAATACATATATGATTTGTAAACATGAGTTAACAAAGTTAAATGGTTTCAATTATTGCTATGTATCACTAACTATTAAACATCAGTCATTTGTTTACAATTAAATTAATTAGTCATTTGTTTACAGTTAAATGATTAAACAGTTCTATTTCAAACAATTCAGTTTAGCATAAGTCATATCTTTGCATTAAGTTTAAATGTCAAACAGTATTATTTGACTTATAGACAGTACCCTATCAGGTGCTACAAATTCCAGGCCAGAGTGGGCCTGGGAGTGATAGCAATGAAAGGGAACTCTGCATTCCCCAAAACTCCAGTATCACATTATTCAATGTCAGATCTAGGACACTCATTGAGTTGGGGATCTGAGCCTTTTGCAGAGATTCAGTCAGTGTATTCTACAGCCGCAACTGACTTGGCTGAGAAAAATGGTGAATCAATAATAATTATATAGTGATATAGTCTCACACACACACACACATATATATATATATATATATATATATATAACCACACATTACATATAGTCCTAATTTATATATAAAACCAGCAAGCATATATATATATATGGAATGGACAGTAACATTTTCTTTTTTTTTCCTTTTTCTTCCTTCATCTGCCGGTAACTTTTGCCTAGAATGAGGATGCAGATTGCTTGCTGCTTCTGTCTAAAATCAGTACGTAATATCTGTAATTGTGTAATATATATATATATATATATATATATATATATATAAAGAAAAATTGATAACAAGGTAATCCAAGTAGAAGGAGAGATTTATTGAGAAGCAAAGTCGACACTATAGCATTTTGGTTCGTATATTTGTATACAAATTTTCCCAAGGTTTTTGTATTTTGCACTTTTAAACATCCATCGTTGATTTAACATCACTGATATCATCCCACATAGTTCTGATGATGGTTCATTAGAACTGAAAAGCTATAGTGTCGATTTTACTTCTCAATAAATCTCTCCTTCTACTTGGATTACCTTGTTATCAATTTTTCTTTACATATTATCAGATTACAATCCATAATTTACTTCTATCTATCTATCTATCTATCTATATATATATATATATAAATATCAATAACATAGCTTGCTTTATCTAAACATATAGAGTGCTCAATATCATAGATAGTATGTATATAAATTAGGATACTGAAGACAAAGAATAAGCAGTGCTTGGCAACTATCAGTTTCTAAGCAATGCATTCATTAGGCCAATTATATATATATATATATATATATATATATATATATATATATATATACCTTTAAGAAAAACTAAAATCCGGTCACTTTAGGATTATAAATTCATTTCCATCCTGCTATGAGTATTGCATTGAGCTCTTTACCAGGAATATTTATATATTCAAAATTTAAATAATTTAATTGTCCTGACAGAATTATTCCCAACTCCAGAGTGACTGGACTGAAGAATACATATATATATATATATATATATATATATATATATATATATATATATATATATTACAACCAAAAAAATTAAATTAAATTTACAACTTAAAAAAATATCCCCATGGTAAATCCATTTTTTATTTTATTTTCATTTCTGAGGTGTTTTGGTTTCTTTGCTATTTAATGGGTTATCTAATGGCATATAAACCTTCATGGGTTATTTAATGCCAAAACCATCCTTGTAGAAGAACACCAAAGATAATATTTAACCCACAGCAAGGAGGATAAGGGAGTTCATGCCTTTCCTAATGATATTAGTCTGAGAGTGAACATGATAGTGTGACTGGAGTTTGAACTCACTTACTATGATGCCACAGTCCAGTACATTAGCTTCTACGCCATGGGCAATCCCCACATTTTATTTGTGAAAATACGTTCAGTTTTACATTTCTCAAAATAATAACTTTTCATGTGCAGATTTTGTATCTGTTTTTGAAAAACAAAGGCAAGATTTCCACTGATGTAGATACGACTCCATCGTTTGAGGTAGATGATATCTGCTTCTGAAATGGCTGCTATATTCATTGCCAGTTATAATTGAGACCACTCCAGAATTGGTCAGTGAATTTGTCTAAGAATACCATATATGGAAATATCATAAACTATTCCATACACTTAGCAACAGTTGTTTATGTTTCTCAATAAAAGTAAAGTACGAAGTAAAGTATATGTTGAATTGATTTGATATTTTGAAGGGAAAAGACACAAGAGGTTTTGTAAATTTATATAACTTTGCAAATAATCCAAAGTTTCTTTTCTTTTTCAAACGTACAATACATTATTAAAGAAAAAGAATATATATACATATACATATATATATATATATATATATATATACACATATATATATGCATATAGATATATTTACACATACATATATATGCATATAGATATATACATATGAACAATAGATTGAATAATAGAAAAGCTAAGAAGTGCTTTTTAGGGTCGAGGCAGATATTTAGATCTTCCCAGAATGTTCTGAAATTTTACAGATCTTCTTTTACATCTCTCTCTCTCTCTCTATATATATATATATATATATATATATACGTATATATTAAATACACACGTATAAAAATGTGTATATATAAAGATATATATATACATTTGTACATAGAGATATAGGCACACATATATATGTATGCATACACATACACATATATATATGTATATATGTACACATATACATACATATATATCCATATACACACACACATGTATATATATATCTCCATGTACATACCCATATACTTACATATATATCCATGTATCTATATATACATCCATATTCACACACACACACACACACACACACACACACACACACACATATATATATATATATATATATATATATATATATATATATATATATATATATACTCATACCTATAATAATATATATATATATATATAGGTATGAGTATTATTCGGTCCAGTTAAACCAGAGTTAGGAGTAATTCCATCAGAAAAAAAAAACTATTCAACAGTGAACATTTAAATTTTCCTGATAAAGAGCTCAATGTAACAGACATTACTGAGCAATTATTTCTTTAAGAAAAAACTAAAACTGGTCACATTAGGATTATAAATTTATTTCCACCTGTTATGGTTTTTGATGTAAATCAAAAACTAGCAGGATTTCTTCAGATCTAATGGATATAATAATTCAGAATAGACACAGGAAGGAAGGGTGGGAACGGTTAGATGAGGGGTGAAGAGTTTTCTCCTCATTTATTCCTCTTCCAGGGTTTGTTTTTTTTTATTACCAGTTATATATATTATATATATATATATATCTTTGCAGATGAATACACACACACATATATATATGTAAACATATGTATAGATATATACATACATACATAAATATATACCTACATCCTTACACAAATACATACATACATATATATGCATAAATACATACATATATATGCATAAATATATACATCATATTTACCCAACCCCTACACTCGGGCAGGATATGACACAAGGTCAACTTTTAAGTGGAGTTTAACAGGTTTGAATTCAGAGTTTTCTTTCTCCTAGACTAGTTGCCTCACCAAGACTGAAGAACCCAGTCTGTCCTACTATTTACCCATAGCTGGAGGGAGAATATTTAGATTCATACCTTTCCCAAGGGTATTAGTGCTATGTGAAATGCAGTCAGTCTCGTCCAGGATTTGAACTCGTGTCGCCGTGTCCATTTCCTACGATGATAACCATTACACCACGGGCATGAATATATACATACATACATAAATATATATATATACATACATACATATATATGCATAAATATATACATACATACATAAATATATATATACACACACACATATATATATATATAGATATATATATATAATTTTTATCTCTTAGAGTATTTGGACTATCATCTTAATCTTCAGTTATATTCACAATATTTTGGCCAGAGTCCCTCCGATTTCTTAAAGTGTTCAAAGTTGAACTACGGAGCTCATACATTTATATAAAATACATAAATACACATATAACAGACACAATTCCATGGCATTAAATATATATATATATATATATAAACATACATGCACATATATATACATACAAACATATATATATTTGTATACCTATATATATACATATATATATATACCCCTAAATATATATGTACACATATATATATACATATATGCACATATAGAGATACGCCTACACACATATACATATAAATATCTCTCTATATATATAACATACACACACACATATATACACACACACATATACACACACACACAGATATACATATACACACACATACATATATATCTCATCTATTGGCCTTTTACCTGAGTCCTTTGCATGATAACCACATTTTATAAGAAGCAGGTAGCAATGAGTTTTAACTTGCCATAATTATTTACAATAAATATGGAGACAATTTGAATTTAAATTATGTCATCATATTTTGTTTATAGCTGAAGGTGGGAAAGGAAAGATGGCTTCATGCATTTCTTGATTTGTGCAAAGTAAATAAGTGAATGCAAACAGCCAATTACATTTTCTCTTAAGATAACAATATATATATATATATATATATATATATATATATATATATATATATATAACAGACAACATACTAGAAAATAAACTAACATGCCTCATACTAAATTTCAAAAAAGGAAAGGAAACTATGGACCTATACCTACGCAAATAATGCTAAAGCACAGATAGGTTACAACCTTATGAATAAGAAATGGACAAACAGCACTTCGAATTGTGAGACATAATTCTCTTTTGAAGGAGTGTCTTCCGACCACCGAATTGTCAAAGCAAAGATACATCTGAACCTACGCAGGAATAAGTCACAAACAACCAAAACCGCACATTATGACTGGTCCCTGCTTAACAATAGAGATATTAGAGATAAATATACGATAACACCAAGAAATAAATTCAATGCACTTCAGGAGATGTCATAAACACTGACTCCGAATGATGAATCTGAGAACTTTGTCAATGCCCACATGAAAGCGACAGCAGAATACATACGAACCAAACTAAGAGAAAAATATAAAGTTCCCAGGGAGACATTAGCAGTTAAGAAAAAAACATGACAACATGAAAACTGCATCACTGTGCAATAAAAAGGACCCAACTAATGCCAACACTTAGAAACTTAAGAAGGTACAAAGTGAACTAACTAATGTTTATGTAAAAGAACAAACAGAATACATCCAAGACTGGATCAATAGGATTTGACACTCGGTTGAAGATAGACAATCTGGGATTGCATGGCAGTCAGTAAATAAAGTGAGTAAAAGAAAAAGCATCGTGAGAGCGAAACTAAAAGCTGCCAGCCAAGAAGAACGAATGTATGCGTGGAAAGAACATTTCTAGAAGTTGCTTGGAATGTCCCCTAAAGTTACGGATGAACCTATCATGAAAGTTATTGATTATCAACTAGACAGTTTACGCAAGAAGAACTTGATGTAAAAACAAGAAAGCTGCCAATCTCAATGAAATATTTCCACAAGTATGGAAGACAAAAAAATTCAACGACGTACTGCTCTGATACTGCAATGCCGTATATAACCAGAACACAATAGACAGATGGACAAAATGATGCATCCTCCTTTTCCCCAAGGAAGGTGACTGCCAGCATATAACTCTTACTTCCATAGTGGCTAACCTGTTAAACTCCGCTTAAAAAATTGCCCTTGTGTCATATCCTGCCCGAGCGGAGGGGGTGGTAAATATCATAGTGGCTAAGATTTACAATGCTCTGCTACTGAAATTCATTGAGTCTGAAATTGAGAAAATTCTAAGGAAAAACCAAAATGGTTTTCATAGGAATCAGTCATAACATCACAAATTCTGACAATCCATCGACTTTTAGGTGTTCATCCAAAAACCTCGAAGATACACTCCTATTTGTAGATTTCTCCAAGGCATTTAACTCCATACACAGAGGGACGATGGAGAAAATACTTCTACCCTACGATCAACACAGGGAGACCAAAGCAGCCACAATGATGCTCTATAAAAACACAAAAGTAAAAGTACACTCACCAGATGGAGACACAAAATTCTTTGACATTGTCATAGGTATGTTGCAAGGGGACACATTAGCACCATACCTGTTCATAATCTGCCTAGACTACGCACTTTGGATGAAAGAAAATAGCCTTACACAAGAAAAGGTAAGAAGCAGATGATACCCCAGATGATGCGGACTACACAGATGACAGCATTTCTGGTAAATACACCAGCCCAGGTCAAATCCCTGATGCATAATCTGAAGCAGGCAGCATAAGCCTCCATTGTGAATGCTGACAAAATGGAGAAAAAGCGTTTTAATCAAAGTGACGATATCTCAACACTAAATGGTGGCTCTCTGAAACTTGTGGTCAAATTCACCTACCTTGGAAGCAGTGTCTCATCTACAGAAAATGACATCAATACGCGATCAGCAAAGGCATGGATAGCTACCAATAGGCTATTGGTCATGTGGAAGTCAGATAAAATGAAACACAATATTTTCCAAGCAGTAGTTGTGTCCACACTACTGTATGGATGCACCACTTGAACGCTGACTAAGTGTACAAAGAAAAAGCTTGACGGCAATTGCACAAGGATGCTACAAGCTATATTAAACAAATCCTGGAAGCAACATCCCACCTACCACCCATCTCGAGGACTACACAAATTAGACGATCAAGACAAATGGGATACTGTCAGATGACCAACTAGAACTTATCTACAACAGCTCTGTACAGACACAGGATGTAGCTTTGAAGACGTACAAAAGTGATGGATGATAGAGACGGATGGTGAGAGTGAGTTAGGGAAATCTGTGCAAGTAGCACAACATGACAGATATATATATATATATATATATATATATATATATATATATATATATATAAGCACACACACACATATATATATATATATACGTATATACATGCATACACATGTATATATTCATATATAAACATATATACATAGCACATCCTTATATATATATATATATATATATATATATATATATACATAAACACCTACAATATCAAAAAAAGATATATAAATTGTCTGCTTTTTATGCTTTGCAATAGAATTCTTCAGTTGACTACTTTCTGGTAGAGAAGAATTGAATTTTTTGTTTTTAATGCTTCCAACCTACCAAAATTTGGCATCTCTGTATTTTGGAATTGTTTTGCACTCATTGATGACAAGGCCTCTTGAAAATCCAATTTTCCATCAAACATGGCCTCTCATTTTGAGGCAATTGTTTTCAGTTCATTCGTCAGTTTAACTGACTGAATAGATTTACTTTCATATTCTTCTCAATGGTGAATTTTAGCTACCATATTTTTCAGTGTATAAAACACACACTTACCGAAGAAGCTTACTCAAGAGAAAAAAAAAAAAAAAAGATTTACTTGGATAATATTTATTCCAACTAGTCATACAACAGTATATACTACAAAAAGATGGCGAGTTTGCAAATAAGAATTATTTGTTTCATATATTAAACAAAAAAATATTACTCATTCACCTTTAATGATAAATTCTTGAATAAAAACCAATTTCAGGTGATGAAAGATTCTTTGGTATAAAACAATTAATTTTTCATTTTCTTTTGTATTAGATACATGTTTCCCCCCCAAAAAAAATATTTATATTATCATTACTAATTATTCTACAAAAAGAGAATTTTCTTTTTCATGATTTGGTTTGATATATTAAATAAACAAAAACCTTTGCTTGCTTATTTTCAATGATAATGTTTGTGCGAAGACTAATTCCAAACCTTCTTTGTTCTTAGAATATACTAATTTTTTTTAGTCTAGCACAGAGGCCTCAGATTGTATACAAACCTGTTGTTCTTAAGTGTTCCTATTTGAGTAGGCTCATTGCTACTTAACTTTGCTGATGGGGAACAGAATCAGTGCCTTCAACAGTACCTTCAAGAGTTCAACAGTACCTTCAAGAGTTGGTTCTTTAAAAGCAGAACAATATCATCTCATGAAAGAGCAGGTTGTGCTTCAACATTTTTTTAAAAGCTTATAGGACCTTTTGGCTGAGAACTTTATGAACAACTTGCTCCTATTTTAATGAATAAGTTTTTTTAGCAACAGGTGCTTTGTATGGTAAATCTTTATTCTGTGGATTATGCAGACTAATATCCTCATCAATCTCTTTTGATGATCAACATTGGATTTCAGCAGATGCATTTTCTACAATAAGAACACAGCTTTTATTTTGACACTTTAGATGAAATCGTTTGTCTTAAACAATGGGAAGAATACGGATATTGATAAAAAATATTTTATCTTACTTTATCAATAGGTATACATTGGCAGCAGCAGCAGCAGTAGAGGATAATGATGATGATGATGATGATTACTACTACTACTTCTACTGTTGCTATTTAAGTGAAGAAAAGAACACTTAGAGACTGTATTGTGGTGGTGGTGGTGGTCATGCTAAACCAGTTAATATGAAAAGAGGAAAAGGCAGAGTCTTTACAATTATAGGAGTTGCAGTTACAGCAATCATGGTATTCAAGTTACTCATTAATTGAAGGGAAGGGGGAAAAGTTATAGTTATAATGGTGGTGATAATGCTAGCTCAGCAAATTATAATATGAAGAGAATGGCAGATAGTATATATTACAGATGGAGAAGTAGGTGTTGGTTGTACTGATAGCGCATGCACAAATAAATAATAATAATTGTAATAATAAATAATGATAATAATAATCACTACTTCTGTCTCATAATGATTGTTACATTTAGTGTATGAAAAAAGGAGGTGTACTTAGTATAATGGTTATTGTCATAGGAAATAAAATAAGCAGCCCAAGTTCAATCCCTGGATGAGGCTGTTTGCATTTTACTTTGCACTAATGCCCCTTAAAAAGGTACAAATCCATATCTTCGTCAACCCACCTATGGATAAAATAGTAGGGTAGACTAGATTCATAAGCCTTGGTAAGGTAACCAGTCTAGGAGAAGGAAAACTCTAAATACACACCAGTTGTACTCTGCTTAACAAATTGACCTTGTGTCATATTCTGCTTGTGGTGGAGGGGTTGGGTAGATATATACAAAGCAGAGTGAAGCTTGTTAACCATTTTACGACAGCAGCCACCTTAGTCTGCCACAAGGTGGCAGTCATAGAATTTTCAGCACGACTGATGAAAAAGAAAAATTCAGTGCATTAAAATTCTAACACACCCAATGAATTTTTAAAAGTTCCAGATAAAGATTAAAAAAAAGTTTCACATGGGAAATAAATTGCAATTCTGTGACTATTAGTTTCGCTTTACATTATGTGGAGGGGTTGGGTAAATATATAATACAGTATGAAATTTATATGCAAATATTAAGAGATAGAAGATGATATCATTCAAGTTATGTGAGAGACTTGTACTATGATTGTAATAGGACTGATTATCATTTAAGTCCAGTTAATGATGAATAAATGAAAAGCGAAAAGGGCAGAGACTGTGGTGTAAGAGTAGTGATGATAATATCAACTAAATATTACAGCGACGAGAGGAAAAGGCAGAGACAGCAGAGCTGATAGTGGTAATGACAGTTCTAACTGACAATGGTAAAGAGAGGAAAAGATAGAAACAATATGGCAGAGCTGATGGTGATAATGGTGGAAACCTAGCATAGGTTTTTCCCTATGATTTTTGTATAATTGTTTAAACATCCATCGTTGTTTAACATCACTTATATAATCCCTCCCAGAACTGATGATGGTTCATTAGAACAGAAACACTATAGTGTCGACTTTGCTACACAATAAATCTCTCCTTCTGCTTGGATTACTTTGTTATCAATTTTTCATCAATAATTGTTTGTTGTTGTTGTTGGTGACCGTAGCTGAGGGTGACCCGAAGGCTCCCTTTTCGATAGCTACTACACCAAGGTGTAGGGGATGGCGTTACTCCTTTCCTTGGATTACTCCACTTTTACACTTGATCCGTACCTTATAATGCTGAGTGTTAAGCAAGGAGGCATCAAGTATCATTTTTGAGTCTTTGGTATAACTCGACCTGGGATTGAACCCAGGGTAAAGTAAAATACAAGAAAACTCCAGGAAAGTAAGTGTTCAGTTGATTTGCTTCATTGGATGATATCAATTAATTTTTTTTCAACGTTGGGATGATTTCACTCCTATGGAATTAAAAACTTAAAAAAAAGGGATCATTAGGGAGCAGAGTGGCTCAAAAGAGCAGTTGGGATATTAGATACCTAAAACTGGCGGGGTGGGGGAGAGGCTTGATTCAGTTTCTCAAATGTTCCTGTCCAGTGAATAAAAAATCCTTTTTTTTTTTGTTTGCCAGGTGGGTTTGAGGAATAATATTTGTGTTATTTATATTTTGGAACAAACAAGTTAGTCCTTTTGTTTATTAATTCATTTTCTTTGAATGTTTTATGGCAGTAAACCTGTTTAACAAATAAGTAAAAGAGTTCCAATCCAATAAACGTCACTGACCAGTTCAGTTTCGATTTGGGCAAGACTCTTTAGTTCTACACATCTATTTTTATGCTAATCAAATATATGGATGTACATTAGTGAAAGAATCAAATCTCGAAAATGAAATGATTTTGTTTTTAAATTTGTTAAAAGTTTTGGTAAAAAAAAAAGGTAGATAGAAGTTATAATGAATTGAGAAGATGTTAAAACCCCTAGAATAAAAAAAAAAAAGAAAAATTTATTTACTTTCAAATGCATGTGCAATTTGATTGGTTTCTTTGGTTTGGTTTCTTTGTTTTAATGGCAAATCAACCATTGTAGGTTATTTAATGCTAAAGCCAGCTTTCTAGAAGAAAAGTAGTGATACTATTTAACCCATAGCCGAGAGGATAAGGGGGTTCATACCTTTCCCAAGGGTATTTGTCCTAAAATGAACGTAATAGTGCAACTGGAGTACTAACTCGCATACTACGATTCCACATTTCATCGGTGCAATTTGAGTGTAAAAGTTAATGAGTCAGGGAGTTTGAGTTTCATTCAGTAAATCATATTCTGTTTTCACTCAGCAAATCACATTCTGCTTTCACTCAGTAAATCACATTCTCATTTTTATCGCCACAAAATAAACAGCTTTATTATGAATACATGCTGAATACAGTTGAGTATACTAGCCAAAATGTTGGGATAAAAAACTGGCAGAGCTAGTAAGGGATTTTTTTTTAACTTAACAACTAATAGAAATACTAATAAATGCACCCATTAGAGATTCTGTTGGGATTTATTTTCAAACAAGAGTTCAAAGTATTGAACCAGAAAAAAAAAATTGCACATCAAGAAAATCAAGATAGACAGTTGAACAAAAAAATATTAAATCCTAATCATTTTTAAATACAAAATTGGCAGTTAAGAATCTTTAGATTAGATTTCCTTTATTCTAAAAACCCTTCTCGGTCCAGTCAGCTGGAACCGTAGAATACACCAACTGCATCTCTGCAGAGAGATAAGATTCCCCCACCCAATGAGTGTCCTAGATATGATACTAAACAATCTGATGTTAAGGTTCCAGTAATACTGGAACTTTGGGGAATGCAGAGTACTCCTTCATTGCCATTGCTCCCAGGTCCACTCTGGCACGGAGTAGAAGCACCTAATAGGGTCCTATCTGTGGATCAAATAGAAATGTTTAACATTTAAACTGAGTGCAAACATATGACTCATGCTAAATTGAATTGCTTGAAATAGAACTGTTTGATCATTTAACTGTGAGTTAATAAATGACTGATGTTTAATTAAATTGTTAGTGATACATAGCAATACTTGCAACCATTTAACTTTGACTTATGCTAAACTAAATTGTTTGAAATTGAACTGTGTGGAAACAAATGATAGATGTTAGTGATATATAGCAATACTTGGAACCTTTTAACTTTGATTTTCTGCTAAATTGAATTATTTGAAATAGAACTGTTTGATCATTAAACTGTGTGCAAACAAATGTTTGATATTTAATAGAATTGTTAGTGAACTTGGAACTATTTAACTTTGTTGACTTATATTTACAAATTATATACATCTTATATAAATAAACTGGATTTGGGATTAAATAACCTACAATGTTTGATATGCCATAAAACCAAACCAAAACCAAAAACCCTTCCACAAGCAACTGAAGGATGAGTCAAAAGTTTAAAATTTCACACACAGGGTGACGCACTGGATCTGGATGAATTATGAGGCTGTAATTTACTACAAATTCAGTCCGAACAGCTGCGGCAGATGTATGCTATTGTGCAGCATAAATACTCCGTATTGATTAACTAAAAGCAAGCTCTTCCACAGTAAGAAACACAAGATCTCAAACCACTCAAATGATCCTGAATAAACTTGAAGAATTTAACAAAATCAAACTGATACCTCACCAAGCATATAATTCGAACCCTGCTCCCTCAGATTATTACTTGTTCTGATCCATGGATCACTTCCTTCACTCAACTAAGAGGAAGTGAAAACTTCAGTGAAGGAAAAGGTCACTTCAGAGTTTGCAACACGATGGCCTTTACTTTTAATGCTTGGCTGCTTTGGTAGTAACTTAAAAAAATAAACCCAGCTATGGGTTAAATAGTACCACTACTGTTCTTCTAGGAGAATGGCTTTGGCATTAAATAACCTAAAAAGAGTTGATATGCCATTAAACAAAGAAACAAAACCAAACCTTAAAAAATAAAGCAAATAAGCTACTAAAATATTGCAAAACTTTTGATTCAGCCAAGTAAATGTTTTTAAGCGGAATCAATACCTCTATTCCATATTTCTGGCAAAATCTGCCTCATCAATGTGCAGGGAAGAGCTTGGATGCTGCTGTTGTAACAAAGCCGGATAGAAATTTGTTGCATAGCTTCACCCCTCGATCATTCATTATACTTTCTTTACACCACTATATATTCCCATCGTTGATGTCTAACCTTCATAATTAGGTAGGATTATGAACCAGTTAATATTACTCAATATGACAGAGCGAATCTGGAGGAATAACATGGATTTATATTTCCTAGCAGACAGAACAGAAACAAAATTGGAACTTTAACTGAAAATGTGAAGATTTCCTTGTCATTAATTAATATGGAAATTCATTCTTGACTCAGCTCTATCCTATCACATATAACCTAGTCAAAAAAGTGTGGGCATAACCGAGCATAAGGAAAAATACTCTCATAACAACCTTATATATATTATTCCAAGAAAAAAACAATATTCAGTCACA
>CAUZXS010002287.1:157500-185000 GCA_963585895.1 Sepioteuthis lessoniana
TCAAGTTTCCTTATAAGTGTCTTGGTTTTAAGTTTGGAATTGGTGGATGAATGTACCAAAATTGTCCCAAGTGCTTTCGAACCTTTCAGAGGCCATCATCAGGGGTTGCTTGCATGGATAAGGAGTGTTTTTGAAAGAGTTTTTTTTAGGTTTTTTTTATAACATAACAAAATTACATAAACGCAGAGTTGGATAAAACTGAGATGCTGATGAATTTAAAAAACAGAACGCTATCAACGGAAATAGAATATTATCAAGAAATATGGAATATTTAAAAAAACAAACAAAAACTAAAGGCATTTCAAAACATTATTGCAATTTTCAAAATTAATTCTATTGATTTTAGGTTTTTTTTTGTTTTTATATGTAGGGCTTCTAGGATTTATATATATATATATATATATATATATATATAAACAAGCAAGCAAGAAAACACACACACACACACACACACACAGTCATGCACCATTTAACTATGTTTATTCACTTGTATATTGTTTATTAATAGCAATACAAAATTGATATCAAATGGAGGTACTTTGCTGACATAAGTCATCTCTAAATCCATGATGACCAAAATTAAGTTGAGGGTGCTGACATAGATACAATGTTAAGAAAAAAAAAAAAAAAGGAAAGCAAAAAAGGCTTTGTTTACATGATGTTCAAATTATATGACATCCATTTTTTAAGACCTAATCTCAGACACTTTGCAGAAGATAACTGCATATAAAAGGTCTAAATAAGTCTGCGGATATTCTTTATATCAATTTTTGAAGGATGTGAGAATTGTTTTGTTTTCTTTTAATAATTCATTTGCTGCTATTTTAAATTGCCAAGTTTTCTAATATACACACAAGCAACCAATTCTTTCTTTCTTTCTCTCTCTCTATCTATCTATATATAATTAGGATGAAAATTTAACACTGAAAGCATTTTTAATCCATAAAATATCTAATGCATGAAAATGCAGAGCAATATTACAATATATTTCAAATATAAAAAATAAAATATAAAAAAGGATAAAAACAGGCAAATAAAGAGTTTCCCATTTTTGATCCTCAGGTAAGCTTGAATTCGACATGTCTGACTTTTTCTAACTTTTTTTAGAAAAAGACAGACATGTTGAATACAAGCTCACCTGAGGATAAAAATTATGAAACTCTTAAGTTACAAGTTTTTATCTTGTTTTATATGTTATTTTTTTATCCTTGAAATACATATATATATATATACTGACATGAATGTGGTATGAAGTTCTGTGATGAAGTATTGTCATGATTCAATTATTTTTCAGTGTCTTCATCTTTATCGTTTAATCCCCCTATTTCACTTGACAGGTTCCCCAGCCTTCCTTTAATTCTAAGATGAAGTTCACATTCAATTAATCAGACTAGTGGCCCATTTCACTGAATTCAAATTTCAACCCCATGAAGCAAAAGCCAACATGGAGATTTTCAACTTGCAAAATCAGGATTTGCAACACACACACACACACACACACACCAAAACGTAGATACTGTTTTGAACTGAATAATTTTTTGGTTCATGTTTATACAAAAGAGCTTGCCTCCATTAAAATTTATATTAATTTTCTTTAAATTTACCTAAAAAAGTATACCTAAGTATGATACTTACATCTTCAATCCAGATAAAAACAAATTTTCAGTCATTTCCTTCATTTTTATTGAACAGTAACACTTAAATAATAAAATTACATATCAGCCATAATTCAAAGGTGATATACTGACATAGTTAGTAGTTGGAGGAAGGAAATACTAAAGAAATATGGCCAATGGACAAATTGTAGCTTGTTGATGACAGAATTTTGAAACTTAACTGTTCAGTAAAAAAAAATAAACAAATAAATAAATAAATGAGGGAAAATCATCTTATCTGGATCATGGATATAAATTTTATGCTTAACTAATTAATATCAATTTCAAAATAAGTACAATTCAGTACAAGCACTGAAAAAAAAAAAAATATATATATATATATATAGGTTTAGCAATCGGAAAAACTGATACAAATAATTTCATCCTTTTTTATCAGTATAATGGCTGGGAGATTACCATACTTGTATATCAAGAAATTTCAGTTTATAACTGCCAGATGGAGGTACATGTGGTGTAATGGTTTTCGTCATAGGAAATGGACATGGCAACACGAGTTCAAATCCTGGACCAGGCTGATTGCATTTCACATAGCACTAATACCCTTGGGAATGGTATGAATCCAATTATTCTCCCTCCAGCTTTAGGTAAATAGTAGAGCAGACTGGGTTCTTCAGCCTTGGTGAGGCAACTGGTATAGAAGGAAAACTCTGAATTCAAACCTGTTAAACGCAGCTTAAAAGTTGACCTTGTGTCATATCCTGCCCGAGCGGAGGGGTTGGGTAAAGAGGATGATTGCCAGATGACATTTGGCAAACCAATAGATAAATAAGTTATTGTCATTAGAATTGAATTTGGTGACATGAGTTCAAATCATGAAGTAAGCTGTTTGCATTTCACATTGTGCTAATACCCGAGGGAAACCGGCTCATTGGCCTTGTGGGTAGTGTTCACCAATGGTCTGGGAGATCTGGGTTCAATCCCAGGTCGGGTCATACCAAAAACTTTTAAAATGGTACTTGATACCTCCTTGCTTAACACTCAGCAATATAAGGTACGTATCGAGGGTAAAGTGGAGCAATCCAGGGAAAGGAGTAGCGCCTTCCCCTACACCTCGGTGCAGTAGCTATCGAAAAAGGAGACTTGTCATGATTCAATTATTTTTCAGTGTCTTCATCTTTATCGTTTTAATACCCCTATTTCACTCGACAGGTTCCCCAGCTATGAGCAAATAGTAGGGAGGGCAGACAGAGCACTTTAACCTTGGTATGGCAACCAGTCTAGAAGAAGGAAAACTTTGAATTCAAACCTGTTAAACTCCACTTAAAAATTGATCTTGTATCACATCTTGTTCATGTGGAGGGGTTGGGTAAATACACATTAGAAGGAAGTGAAGAGATCTCATGCTCTTTGACCCACACAATGCCTTACAGACAAAATCTGTCTCATCCTCAGAATATTAATTTTTCACCCATGACAACCTTGGGTCGCATTGAACACGATACAACAGTCAGCATTACACTTGTATCATTTTTTAAATAAATCTAAAATTAAAATAAATTCCAGTGAGGGGGCTATTCTCTAGAATCACTGTTCTTTGGTGTACTTTTTGTCAAATGCTGTCAAATCTTGATTTTTGCCATTTTTAACTACAATGTTTTGCAAGTTACAATAATAATTTGTATTGTGATATTGTCTGTTGTTTTGTTTAGTGAATTTTCATCAGGAATTTCTTTATTTATTGTCTAGAATCATAGCAATTATTTTAAAGAGAAAAATAAATTATTTTAAAGATAAAAACAATCAACTTTATATTCTTATGTGGGGTTGCAGTTTGCCTATGACTGCCCTAAAACAAGAATATATGGTTAGAAGGCGATTCTCCTCCCTGAAAAATATAGATTGATATACCCCACACCATCAGCCTTAAACTATATAAAAATAAAAATTGCTATCCCACTGATTATATATATATATATATATATATATATATATATATATATATATATATATATATATATTTATGTATATTTATTGTGAGGAGCAGGAATAGTTGGGAGAAATCTTCTTGATTTATATTAGTTTTGAAAACTCTGAATTCAAGCCTGCTTAACTCCACTTAAAAAATGAGCTTATGTCACATTGTCTTTAAGAGGAAGAGTTAGCTGGTAGATACATAACATCACCTACCTGCTTTCAACCAATTAGAGATGTAAGCCAAGGTATCACTGTACAATATATGTTACATATCTTATAATGGAGATTAACTGTCTCACTCTAGCCAAATCTACATCACCACCAATGTCACAATTCCCCTAGTTATTTACATTATAGTTTCCATGATTTTTAATCTGATTAATACTGTTAGATTTATCTACATACAAATAACATGCAATTCTAATATATATATATATATATATATATATATATATATATATATATATATATATATATATATATATATATATATATATATACACAACCCAATAGTAGTTTACAGTGTGAAATGAAAGGTTAATTTGCCTGTTGAGCTTAAAAATTGGATTTTAATGAATATTTGCTTGATATAATTGATTTCTAATTGTTTTGGTTTTATTTTAATAAGAGCAAAAATTTTATTGATAAATCTTAAAAGAAAAAGAAATAACTAATTTTATTTTTCACTGTTTAATTTAGTTAAATAGTTAGATGAGTAAACTTTGGCAAACTGTTCAATCATTTGATTATACCCCCACAGTTTTAAATAAGTTTAATGTAATAATTTAAATATCAAATGCTATTTTTTAAAATCTAATTAGATTTTTTTTTGCTTTATTGATATTTTTAAAAATATCTATACACACAAACACAAAAAGAATAAATTGTTGGAATAAAAAACTGTAATTTTGTTTTTTATTGTCTCATTTAGTTGAATAGTTAAATACTTGTGTACAGGATACATTTTTTCTAATCCTTTTGTAATGGAGATTATGTGTCTGTTTGTAACCAAAACTATGTCATCACCAATGTCACAGTTCCCTTAGTTATTTACATTATATTCTCAATGATTATTAAATAATCATTATTCAATCTTAATTACTGTTTTGATAATTAATGATATCTCAATTAAAACCAAACTGAATTAAATTTGTTTTAAAACAGCCAGTGTTCTTAATGTATTTAAAATCCTTCAATACGTGTAATATCTCACTAAGAAATAAAGATTCACAAAGTATATGGTGTAGATAATTTGCACAATTGATTTTAATAAAACTGGGTTTAATAAATGATTATTTGGTGTTAAATAACACCAAATAATCATTTATTATTTCTAATATTATTGTTTTATTCTCAAATGTATTTAAAGTAATCCAAGTATAATTTTATAGAGAAATTAAAACGAAGATACGTGTGCCAGGAAAAAGCATATTTTTTTTTTTTTTACTAGTCTTTCTAATTATAAAAATTTTTGATCTCAGATGAAAAACCACCAGAGGCTTGACCACAAATATCAACAAACTACAGTAATTGACTTCATTCAAAAAGTTTTTAAAAAATCTTAAATGTTATTACTCTGCCATTGATAACACATGCATCAAACAAGGTCTGTATGATATACATATGTAATAAAGAAAAAAAAAAAAAAAAGAGGGGGTATAAATGATCTAAATTCTTCCAACTACTGGCAACTGCTGAAGGTCCAAGTTCTTTTATAAGAAAGTTTTTCAACTTCCAAAATGAGAAAAAAAAAAATCATTTGCATCCAAGAGTTGTTACAAAAAATTAAATTTTGGAAAAAAAAAAAAAAAGAAAAAAAAAGTGTGTCATGTAAAATGTTATTAAAAATGCACAAAACACAAACAAAAAAATAAAACTTTAAAAAATTTGGATAATTTTTTTGTTGTGGTAGTTATCTTCCTGCCCTTAAGGGTGAATGATTATTTGACAGACCGAATCGAGATCTGTACTGAAGCTTCCATTATCCCTGCTCTTTCAAAGCAGGGGAAAAAGTATATGGTTCAATATGAGATTGCTTTTTATTTTATATATATATATATATATATACATATATATATATATATACACACACACACACACACACACACATATATATAGGCTGTTCTCCAAAATGTATACACATATGCTTAAAAAAATCATCACGTATTCGTCAGCTATTTGATGGAGAGGAATATTTTCATTTTTTTCAACTAGATGGCATTTTATTTATTTTTAGATGAATCTTTGTCAACCATTATTATTAATTTTGATAATTTTTTTCTTTCTTTCATCCTTTTTTTTTCAATTTAAAAAACTCAGAAACGGTGCAAATCGGAAATAAAAGATAAACTCAAGGTAAGATTCAAATTTACATCCCTTTACCAACCAGGCCATTGGCCTAATGAGAAGAGTGTTTGCCAATGATCTGAGAGACCAGGGTTCAATCCCAGGTTGAGTCATACCAAAGACTCAAAAAAATGGTATTTGATGCCACCTTGTTTAACAGCCAGCATTATAAGGTAAGGATCAAGGGTAAAGTGGAGCAATTCAGGGAATGGAGTAGCACCCTCCCTATACCTCGGTGTAGTAGCTATTGAAAAGGGAGCCTTCAGGTCACTCTCGACTAAGGTCACCAACTTTACTTTTACCAAGAGTACGCCTTGTTAAGTACACCAGCTGCTCTACCAACTGAGCTATAAAGTGTCATTGTTTGGTAGAAGTACAAATCAAACCAGTAAACTCATCCTTTATTTTGTTTTTTGATCCCTCACATCCTCATATTTGTCGTTACGGTATATTTTCAACAAATAAAAATTCATGTCTTTTACATGAAGTATTGTCAGTTATTATTATCATTAATCTTTACTAGTATTTCTAAATTTAGTTGCTTTTTAACAAAATTTATTTTGGTTATCATTCTATAGATCAGAAAAAAAATCATTATGAGACTTGAGAGCCAGGAATTAATCTCATCAACAGCTAGTTCTTTATTATTTTTAATCCATGACATTCTTTGACGTCATAGAAAGACAATACCCTGTCAGTAGAACCAAGAATATGCCAATTATATCTCCTGTAGAATGGTAAGACCCGCACCCAATCCCTCAAAAAAGAAAAAGAAAAAGTGTCCTAGACATGACCCTAACTACATTTGGTGGCATGGCTCCAGTTCTGGAGCTCTACAGAGTGTAGAGTCACCCCTTCGTTGTCATTACTCCATTACTCCCAGGTCCACTCTGATCTGGAGTGGTAGTACCTGTTCAGTCTCCATCTATGGTCAGAAAAATCTGTTTTAAAAAAATTTGTGACTAGATTAATACGTTGACTCTTAAAGCATTAATGTCGCAATTAAATATAAAGTGTTTGCCTGTTTAAAATGACGGTGAAGATGCCGTTTTGTAGCATATGTAATTGGAGATGATAATTGTTGAACTGATTTTGGCATCAAATAACTTGACAACGACTGACATAGTGTAAAGTCAAAGAACCGTGAAATGAGAATCCAAAGAAGTTGCAATGAAAGGAGTAGCACCCTTCCCTACACCTCGGCGTAGTAGCTATTGAAAAGGGAGCCTTCTAGTCGCCCTCGACTAGTCAACCACTTAACTTTTTTTAGATGATGAAAGTGGATACAAGACAAAATTATTATTAATAAGTTTTTTAAATTAAAAAAGGGAGCAGTCCTTGTTAGATAGTAGCTAACATGCGAGACGGTAACATCATAATAAGCAAATTTGGATTCCATTACATCCACTTTTGGACTGATAACCTTGAGAAAGGTATGAACCTCCTTATCGTACCAGCTATGGGTCAAATAGTATCACTGCTCTTCTTTGACAAAGGTGGCTGTGGCATTAAATAACCCAAGAAGGTTGATATGCGATTAAACAAAGAAACCAAGCCAAACTAAATTAAAAAAAAAAAAAAAAAAAGTACTATTTTCATTGTGATTTCAGGTCATAGATAAAGAAATGCCTTCCAGTAGAGGAAATAGATGAAATAGTAATGTTGAATATAAACTGTGTTCAATAGATTTAAATGGGACTTAATTTCTTCATAAGTTATAAAAATTTGTACAATGAAAGATAGGAATTGAAAAGAAATGTCATATAAATATACAAGATGTTAAATCTTTCACTGATTTTTGCCTTGCTGTGAAAGGCGGACATTTTGAATATTTCATAAATTAAATTTAACTAAAATTTTCATTGTGTTTATGTAACCCAGCAAAAGAAACTTGAAAACGCTCTTAAAGAATAAAGCAGTTTCCACTCCAATTTGCAGCTGAATTATGTTAAATTATCTGTTTTCATACAGATAATTTTTTGAATCTAAATTCTCAAAATAAACTATGCAATGTTAATTTTGAATACTTCATTCTTTCCTAAACAGGAGCACCAATATCGCCATGGACTGAAGTCACAAAAGGAACTCAATAAGTTTCCATGGAATTTAATTGAAAGATGAGTCTTGAATGTTTTTCTTTCTAAATTTTAGAATTTTTTTTTTCTTTATTAAGGAAGAGTGCAATCAACTTTCAGCCAATAATAACCACAGATGCTATTACACACACACACACACACACACACACACACACACACACACACACACACACACAATACTATCAGTCAAAATATGTATACACACACACACTTACATATTATAAATCAAAATAAGTACACATGCACATACACTCTTTTATAAGTCAAAATAAGAAAATGATTTATTCAAATGTAGTTCTAATATTAATTATCATAGAATCTTGGAATTTTTAGAAATTGTAGCTCTTGGTGTATACTACATATATGAAAAAAGCCTTTAGTCAAAAGTGGTTGTGGAAAAAGATTATTGAAGAAAAACCTTTATTTGATAAAATACAATTGACACAATAAAAGAATTTGCATACAATATCATTTTTATGGTAAAATTTGCAAAAGAAAAATTGCATATTTGTGAATAATTTAATTTAAAAACAATTAATAGGAAGAATAGGTGCCTTTATTAGCAATATCTCCTTCAACACACACGAACATCCATAGGATGTGACATGTTTCTTAAACAAATCTGGAGTTTTTTTTTTGTTTTTTTTAATTTATTCTATAGTTGTTTTTTTCCTATAAATCAGATACAAAGTTTGGTTATCATTTGCAAACTTCTATTATCTTCTGCAAGTTCTTGATGGAATTTAAGTCTTGTGCAGATATGACTTCAATATTTTCTTAAAAAAAAAGAAAAAAAGAAAAAGAAAAAAGTCTTTAGCATTTTGACAGGAGATGTTGACCTGCATAAAATTGATTGGCTGGTTAGGAGATGCTTGCAGAGATGGACTAATGTTGTTTCACTAAATATAACTACAAAATATTTACCAGCCAGTTAATTTTCCCCAAAAAGATCCAATATTTTCAGAAGAAAATATCCCTCATAGCATGACACTTTCTTCTTGAATTTTTTTTTTTATATACTTTGGTTTAAATCTGTTCCCTGTAAGATGGCAAACAAAATGTCTGCCATCAGATCCAACTAAACTGAATTTAATTTATCACTGAAATCTTATTTAAATAATCCATGTCTTTATAAACATGTTTTGCATGTCTTTATAAACATGTTTTGCATGTAAACATCTAGACTTTGTATTTTTGTCTGATTTTTTTTTTTAAACTTAAATTTAAATATTTTACTTACAATATTGGACAAAAAACAAACAGTGAAAAATCTGAACCATTTTTTAAAAAATTATTGCCACAAATTCTAATGAAATTTCAATAGTTTAGACACACATAGGAAGTGATTATTTTCCTTGATTATAGTTGTCAAAATCCCCTTAGTTGTAGCAGAAAGACATAATTTTCAAAAAGAAAATTCTCAGAAATGCCAAAAAAAAAGGAAATTTCTTAGAATTTTTTTTTCTTTGACTTGATATCCTTTTTTGTGATTAGTCCTTTGCAGTCATCTGAGTTGGAAAACTTATAATCAATATTTGATAGAAAGCCTAAAAAATGCCAGCCTTTGAATGAAACTGAGTTATTCAACATATCAAATGATTGATTATTGACCATAATTATCATCTGCTCTGTTAATCACTTGTTGAACATATGACCAGATGATGTCAGGCAACAATTGATGCAAATGGATACTCTAACAAATATCATTAATTGTCTTAATTTCTTATAAATTATATCAATCTTTATCAATTGTCTTAATAATCTTTTTTTTATATTTTGTCCAATACTGTATTTTAAGTTTAAAAGCTGAAGAACGAGTTCAATTATTGGGACACTTAACAGCAACTAACCACCTTGTCAAGATCAGTTTTGAAATTTAGGTATATCTTTTAATTAGTCTGTCTTTAAAACTTGGAGGGAGTCTCTATGGCATGATACAAATAATTTACATAGAGTCCCTATGGTACAGAGACTAACGTTTTGGACTGCTGCCACAAAGTAAGCAAGATAGTACTCTAATTGCGATATTACGTACACTTTCATACTAATACTCTTGGGGAAAGACATGAACCCCATTATTCCTCCAGCTATAGGTTAAATGGTAATCATGTGTTCTTCTACAAGGATGGCTTTGGTATTAAATAACCCATGAAGGTTTAATATGCCATAATACAAAGAAACCAATCAAATCTTAAAACATTGCTGATCAGCTTAATCTTTTTTCTAAGCAAAATCATTTTTTTTATCGTATGATTTTAAAACTCTCGAAGACACACTAATGGTCCAGCCCAGCCATCTTGAAACGGCAGAGAAAGAGAATCATGCTATTAGCATCCATCTTAATAGTTTAGCATTAACATATTTCAACATGTCTGACATCTGAAGAACACTGCTACTTACCATTTAGTGAGGTTAATATTCCTATATGCAGACGTAAATTAAACTATTATGACACCAGGAAAAATCAAAATGGGTCTAGTGAGTTTGTGGACTGATGCCTGATGATATTTTTTGACCTCTTAAGTTTTGATACATGTTATATTGACAGAGCAATTTTAGGCATTTGCCAGTTCATTTGGAATAGCCAATCTAATATTGGCCATTTGCCTAGGAGAAATTTCTAGATGGTATTGTTTTCAAATAATTTTTTCCATAATTATATTTACCCAACCCCTCCGCTCGGGCAGGATATGACACAAGGTCAATGGTTTTAAGCGGAGTTTAACAGGTTTGAATTCAGAGTTTTCCTTCTCCGAGACTAGTTGCCTCACTAAGGCTGAAGAACCTAGTCAGCCCTACTATTTACCCATAGCTGGAGGGAGGATAATTGGATTCATACCTTTCCCAAGGGTATTAGTGCTATGTGAAATGCAATCAGTCTTGTCCAGGATTTGAACTTGTGTCACCATGCCCATTTCCTACGACGATAACCATTACACCACAATTTTTTTCCATAATCACCAAGTACTTTTATACACGAAGAATATACCAAGAGTTGCAAATTCTGTACACTTTGACATACTATGATAATTACAATTAATTTAAATGAATTGTCCTATCATTTTGACTATATATATATATATATATACATGCACACACACAAACATATACACATATATGAAGACAGACAGACACATACACAAGATATATATGTTTAGACCTGAGTTTGTATATATATATATATATATATATATATATATATATATATACACACACACACACACACACATATATATATATTGTCATCCACAGACAGACTGTTTCCTTGTATCACAACTCTTCAGTGTAGCTAGACCTGTGAGATACTTCAAGTTGGGATATCTTACCCCAAGGCTATTATCATTATCAGTATAAGTGAAGAAATCTTTTACATATATCTTTTTACATATATGTTATCAGCTACCTGGTGTGCTCAATTCTTGGGAAGAGCTATTGCATTTCAATGTATGTGGCAGCTGTCAAATTTTCCCACTAGAGTGCTCAACTCACAGTGGTGGAGTTATATATATATATATATATATATATATATATATATATATCCGTTTTATTTGATATAAATTTATACCACAAAATTTCTCTATTCCTATGATCTTTTGTTTTGTTTTTCAACTCTTCTTGCTACTTTTTTTGTGTCATGGTCCAATTGGTAGAAAAGGTGCCTAAAGTTCTGATCCCAAGCATGCAAACACACACACACATACAAATATTATGATAATATAGAGTCTTTAAAAATATGACCATAGCTTTCAATATGTATACATTTCAGAGAACATCCGATACATTACAACAGTAGATGAAACTAAATTGCATTAAAATGGATGGATTGATTGATTTGTTCTGCTATGAGGTGGGAAAAATATAAATAGGAGAGGAAAGAATTTGAGATGAACAAAAAAAATAATTTCATTTTAAACTGTTTTTTTCCTTACGTATTTTTCTCTCTCCATTTTTTTCATTTTTGTAAACACCCCCACCCAATATTTTTACCTTGAAAAAAAAGTTAAAAAAAAAAGATTCTCAAGTGAAGAATTTTCCATCTTGGAGGAGTTATTCCTATCGTGTTTTTTTTTCCCTGCTCCTCTTCAAATAGTCTACATAGCTTTCTTTCTTTTTACCCCTTCTCCAAAAGCGCCACCTATCTGTAGCTCCTGGAAGTGATATAGAAATTCTTTGTTTACAACTGCCATAGATAGGTGCTCATAGGTGGAAATTCTTCAATTGTCTTGTTGTTCGAATTAGGAGCATTTCCCCCACTATTATTATTGTTATTATTATTATTATTATTGTTGTTATTATTATTATTGTTGTTGTTGTTATTGTTGTTGTTGTTGTTGTTATTGTTGTTGTTATTATTATTATTATTATTACCACCTTTAGAATTGGATGACCTGTTTGTTGTCTTTGTGTGGGTCCTCTTGTGACGAGTTAGCGTATCACTTCGAGCGAACTGCTTGGAGCAAATCTCACAGTGGAAGGCCTTTTCCCCCGTGTGGGTTCTCTTGTGCAATCTCAGGTAGTGCCTCTGGGCAAACGCCTTCAAGCACACCTCGCACTGGAATGGTTTTTCTCCCGTGTGTGTTCTGCGGTGAAGAACTAGGGAGTTCCGCTGGGCGAACTGCTTGAAGCAAAATTCACATTGAAATGGGCGTTCGCCCGTATGTGTCCGCTTGTGCAACTGGAGGTAGTGCCTGTGGGCGAAGCGTTTGAGGCAGGTTTCGCACTCAAATGGTTTTTCCCCAGTGTGGGTCCTCTTATGAATTTGTAAAGTGTTCCGTTGGGCAAACTGTTTGAAGCAAACTTCACATTGGTACGGTTTCTCCCCAGTGTGTGATCTTCGATGAACTTGCAAGTAATGTCTTTGAGCAAATAGCTTCATACAGATATCACACTGGTATTGCCGTTTATTTCCTGGGCCTTTTATTGTCAGGAACTGTGATTGAATTGCGTTTAAACCCTGAATGGTAATATCACTGATACCACTGTTTCTTGCAGCGTAAGCCGCTTTTTTAGCAGCTCTCTCATGCTGCTTCTTGTGGGAACGGAGCTTATTACTTTGTGCAAACTGTTCAGGGCAAAGGTCACAGTGGAACGGTTTCTCACCAGTATGTGTGCGACGGTGTATCTGCAGTGTAGTCTTGCGTGCAAACTTCTGAATGCAGAAATCACACTGATAGGGTTTCTCTCCAGTGTGTGTCCGCTTGTGAATGACCAGATAATGTTTCTGGGTGAACTGTTTCATGCACACTTCGCAGTGCAAAAGCTTTTCACCAGTGTGCAGTCGTTTGTGGATCTGCAGGTAATACTTCTGGGCAAACTGCTTGCCGCAGACATCACACTCATTGCGTTTCTCACCTGTATGAATTGTCTTGTGGATGCGCAGGTAGTAACGTTGTGCAAATTGCTTCTGACAGATATCACACTGGTACTTTTTTTTGCTCAGATGTGTCTTTTTGTGCATCTGTAGTTTAACGCGTTGTGCAAACTTTTCAGGACACTGATCACACTGGAATGGCATTTCTCCAGTGTGGGTTCTGCGGTGAATCTTTAGCGTGTCCTTTCGAGCAAACTTCTGGATGCAAAAGTCACACTGGAAGGGTTTCTCTCCAGTATGGGAACGTTTATGTATTGTTAAATAGTAGCGCTGAGCAAAATGCTTATGGCAAACATCGCAGTAATACGTCTTACGAGCAATACCACCACCACTTACATTGTGGAGTTCCTCAAATCTTGGAAGATCTGGCGAGATTCCTTCTTGGTAGCAAGACATCATACCTAGATGTTTCTGCTGGTGTAGGGTCTGGAGGTGTTGCTGCTGTTGCTGTAGCTGATGTTGCATTGGTGGTGTAGGCGAGGGCATAGGGGGTGATGAGATTGGTGGGGATGAGATCGGTGGGGAGGACATTGGTGGCGAAGACATGGGTGGGGGTGAAGAGTTCAGATATGGAGACGAGTCATGGTGTTGCATTTCAGGGGGCATAGCAGCTGGATGTAAGCCGCTACTGTCGCTCATGCTTTGCCCTAAACTTGGGTCCATGTACTCACCCTTGTCGATGTGTGCTTTACGATGTCGTTTCAGGACATCTCGGCGTGAAAAAAACTTCTGGCAAAACTCACACTGGAACGGCTTCTCTCCCGTATGTTTCCGTCTGTGCATGTGCATCAGGTACTCTTGTGCAAACTTTTTGCCGCAGTAATCACAGTACAACTGCTTCAGTGGCGCAACAGCGGCTGACTGTTTCTGAGGCTTGTTCATACCATCGTATGATTTGGGGCTCATGCCTCCCTGGAATGATTTCTCAATGGAAGGGAGACTCTTTTGCGACACATCTTCAGGAGAGGGACCACTGTCCATGTTCATTGGGGTTCTGTCAGATCCCGATGAAGTGTTCATATAACATGGCTGCGAGTACTGATTATTGGAGTACATGTTGCTAGGGAATACATTTTGGCCGAGGTAGGATATTCGGGGTGGGGATTCTATTGGTTGTTGAGGTGGAGGTGAGAACTGATTTGTGGACATGCTGCTCTGGTTACTGTTGCTGTTGTGGCTGTTAGGGGTCATTCGTTCTTTGTCCAAGCTGTGTTGATGGGGATGTGAAGATGACGATGCTATCTGTTTTGATGTAAATGTGCTGCCATCATGTTGTTGCAGTGGCTTTTCTGGGACATGTGACATTCGATGATGCGTCGGCGTCTCTTGGCAGCTTGCATGGGAATACTGTTTTGTCTGCATAGAGGAATTATGATGTGATGGCGCCTTCTCACTGCTGGTACTACCACTGCCCCCGCTGAGATGGGACATACGTTGGGCAACCTGAACAGTATGATCATGAGAGTAATGCTTCCCAGAGCTGCTGGTTCCGCCACCACCACCCCCTCCTCCTCCTCCACTGCTGGGTGGGGGGGTTGAATTCATAATTGACTTTTCTATTGCATGTGACATCCGATGCGAGACGTGGGTGTGGGGCGATGGGGTATGAGATTGTGTCGATGAACTGTGTCTGTGGTGGAGGTGCTTAGTGGACAAGTCGCCAGTGTTGTTAGTATTGGCACCTCCTCCCCCGCCTCCACCACCACCCCCGCCACTGTTGTGATGGTGGTGGTGATGGACCGATTTCTCAGAGATCGGTACCATGCGTGGATGCCCGTGCGAACTGTGGGGTGCTGTGTGTGAATACTGTGCTCTTCCTTCACCCATGTCTGCATGCATAGATTTCTCACTAACGTGAGTATGCATTAGCCGCTGGGTGTCCAGACCTCCGTGTTCATTGTGGGAATAATGCTTGCCCACCTGGGAGATTGTGTTATGGATGGATTTTTCAGCAATATGAGGCATTCGTTGTGGATGTAAAGTGTGGGCGGGATGAAATGGCATGCCATACATGTCGTAGTGGAAAGGGACCCCCGCTGACCTCTCCATGATGTCTTGAGTCTTCAGAGCAGATCAGGAGTTAAGTTATCAATGTCGTCCAGGTCCAGCAAGGATACCTGCACCCTACCAGCAGCAAATGATGAAACACGTGGCCCACGGAGTTCTACAAAAAAAAAAAAAAAAAATTCACAAATTAATAAGAGAAAAAAAGATCTTCTAACATCAAATAAAATAGTCACGTATATCTGTGTACTGGTTTATTTAAAAAATACATATATGTCGATATGCATAGATATATTTGAGAGCAGAGGTTTTAAAATCAAGGACTCAAAAGGGGCAAAAGCAAGATTGGGAGGAGCATGATTTCTAATATTTATTACGCTAATATTGCAATACAGTTGATAGGCTATGATTTATTTTCCATTAAAATGATTATGCATATAATACTAAGAGGGATATGTTGTAACATATCCATGATACAAATACGTAAAATATACAAATATACGTGAAACATTCACATGCATGGGAATCCCAAAATATGCGAAACACTGACGACTTTCTTTGTTCAGGTACTTAACTTTTATTACCTTCTTGACTTTTAGGTTTTCGACACGAGGAGAGAGAGACACAATTTCTACTATGCTGACTGTTCCATCTGACCCCACCACGTGCGGCACATCTCGTAGACTCTACTAGACTGACCTCGTCCAGGTCCAAAAATCAACTCGCTTCGTCTAGGTTCAAATCCAACTCACTGCTTTTTTTCAAAAATCACCCAAAATCCTCAGCCCATCGCTTCCGGGCATGACATCATTCACATCTCCAGTCCCATTTCCTATCCGGGGTTTTTATTATGACATCTGTGATTGTCACATCCTCCCCACGCGAGTGTGAACACCTGTGCTCAATGTGTGCCCCTACCCGTGCACTAAGCCGAAAAGTTCTAAGCCTAACTAAACCGAATGATAAGATATAACCAATGAAAAATAATATAAAAAAATAATCATTCCACAGTTATATAACAATGTGAATTAGTACAAAATGGGAGGAGGGAATTTTCTTTAACACCATTTTTACTTTTGATAAATTCCATTTTTTTTTCCATTTTATAGTATTTCATGGGTAAATTTTAATAATTTGGTTTGTTTGGTTTGGTTGGGTTTTATGGCATATCAACCCTTGTAGGTTATTCAACACCAAATCCATTTTTATGTGAATAATCAGTTCTATTCAAACAATTCAGTTTAGCATGAGTATACAGTTTAATTGTCAAAAACATTTCTATTTCAAACTATTCAAGCAGTTATATATATAACAATTCAGTTTAGTATAAGTACAGTTTCAATGTCAAAAACAGTTCAATTTCAAATAATTCAGTTTAGCTTAAGCACGCAATTTAAATGTAAGTTTGGTTTAATTGTCAAAAACATTTCTATTTCAAGCTATTCAGTTTAATCAATACACTTCAGAATACACTTCTCAGCAGAGGAGTAAGATCCTCCCAACAAGTGTCTTGGATTACTGACTCTAAACAATCTGATGGTGAGGTTCCAGTAATGCTGGACCTTTGGGGAATATGGAGTACCCCTTCATGGTCATATAGAGCATTTCATAAGCTTCAAAAACTTTCAGAAAGACTAGGATTATCAAAAGATAACACATGTAGATCATTACATAAGCTTCAAAAACTTTCAGAAGAGCTAGGATTATCAAAAGATAACACATGTAGAGCATTTCATAAGCTTCCAAAACTTTCATTAGAGCTAGGATTATCAAAAGATAACATAAGCTTAAAAAATACAGGATTTCTCAAAAAGTTTCCTCCAAAAATCTGTTGATTAAGGAATTCTGAAAAAATTTCCTCTGAAAATCTCAATTGATTAATAAACAAAAACACTTTTGATACACCTATGCTGGAATAATAAACAATTATAATTGTTAATCTGTTAAAAAGGCATGATATCATCTTTCCCTGTATTTAATCCTACTGACAGTCTTTTTAACTATATCATAGGTAAGAATTAGACAAAACTACAACTACAAAAGTGTTAATCCATAATCCATTAATCTAAAAGGATACAAGTATTTCAGAAATAAACAGGTTCAAGCCTCATTTTCAGCAGATGTACAATCTTACTGCCAACCTATTTTGATTGACTTTTATAAAAAGAAACAATTATCGCCATTAGTTAAGTCAGGACTTCTCAAAAATTTTTCTTGATGCATCTCTTATCAGAAAATTTCCTTTGCATTTAACCCCCCCACCTCTTCCCCAACGAATAAATTAATTGAATATTGACAACATTTTTTTAAAGTCTCACTGGATGCCATGATGAGAGGTGTTGATTTTTTAAATGTTTTCAGCTTCAAGATTAGGATTATGACAAAATATTGAAATATTATTATAAATAGAATATGAAAAAATCCATCCCAACATCTGGCAATATTACAACTAAGTCAACAAAAGTTGCCAATTTCTTCAGCCAAAACAGAAATTTTTCTTAAAAATGATTCAAATTTAAGTTTATTCATAAAAAATCTGGATTCAAATTAAATTTTAGGCAAGGTATTTTAATTTTACCTTTTTGTTATTTTTCTTTTCTTAAATCTTTATTTTTAATCTTATTAAATAATCTTTATTTCTAAAGACATCCCATAACCTATTATAAAAAAAAAGAATATTGAATTCTAAAAATTCAACATTTTTTTTTAATAAAAATATAATTGTGTTACAATGTTTCTTTTGTGAGAATATGATTATACGCATTGTTAGTAAAGTAAAGTTGGCCACCATAGTCGAGGGTAACCCGAAGGCTCCCTTTTCGATAGCTACTACACCAAGGTGTAGGGGAGGGCGCTACTCCTTTCCCAGGATTGCTCCACTTTACCCTTGAAATGTACCTTATAATGCTGAGTGTTAAGCAAGGAGGCATCAAGTACCATTTTTTGAGTCTTCGGTATGACTCGACCTGGGATTGAACCCAGGTCTCCCGGGCCATTGGTGAACACTCTAACCACTAGGCCAATGTCTGGTACAAATATGCATTGTTAATGACACCAAAAAGATTTCATTAAATTTTTTAAGTATCTTTTTAATAGGAAAGATAGGTTTTAGTGAACCCTGAGGAGATCATGAATATATTTGGTTGCAGGTTTGTTAGTTTGAGTTGCCACCTTCAATGTTCCCAAGTACTTTTATGTTTGCTGAGTGAATAAGTCACATGAAAATCCAGATTCGACTCATACCAAATATGAACATGAAAAAACTAGTAAAATGGGTTCAACAGTTGCACAAAGCTTAAGATATTTTCTTATAGCTATTTTGTTCATCCAGAAATATAAAATTCCTTTACTTCAACAATGAAAGAGTTTGTTTAAAATAAAATTGTTTTAAATGTTTTCTTTCATGGGAAAAAAAAAAAAAAAAAAAAAATGATTATATGTTTTGTCGGTAAAGTAATGAGTCCAGAAGAAAAATTTCTAAATTCAAATCAGCTGTGCTCCATTTAAAAAAAATTTACCTTGTGTCATATCCTGCTCATGATGGACGAGTTGGATGAATAGAAAAGATTGTTATTTTCCATGTTCCACAGCACTTTATTAAACTGCAATTTTTGTTTATCTGTAATCATTTGTTTATACATTTATATGATATCAACTATTCCTATCTAATACAAATAATTTGCATTCAGGTGTATAGTTTCAAGTAGTCCTATTTAATACAACTAATCTATAATCTATACACAATTTTATAGTTTCAAGTGAATATTCCTATTTAATGATAATCATTTGTTTGTGTCAAACTTCTGTACTTGAGTGTAGTTCACGTGTTGAATTACGTGTGTAAGTGAATAGACTTGAGCATCAGGCAGGGAAGATTATATGCGCATCAGGGCATTCTACAATGCACAGGTGGTCTAATCCATTCCCAGTGTGGTGATTGGCTGTGAACCCAGGAGTGGCTATGCTAGTGTGCATATATGCTGGCCCACTCATTGGCAATTTTTGACTGTTAGCCAACTCCAGCCGAGCCGCTGAGCTGGTAGTAGTGTTTACTATTTTCTCCAGTGTGTTAGGGCAGTAGCTTCTTCAGTTTGCACACAGTTATATAAGTTCAAGTATTTCTATCTAATACAAATAATTTTCAAAACAATTATATGGTTTCAAGCAACTAGTCTTTTGTAAATCTTTTGTATCTTTAAATACAAACAATTTGCAGACAGTTATATAGCATAAAATATTCCTAACATTAATAATTCTATTTGGTAATAATCATTTGTTTTCAAATGGTTATATGGTATTAAGTATTTTTATCCATTACTGATAATCTTTAATAAGATTTATTTGACCTATAGATGGGACCTTAACAGAGTAGACTAATGACAATGAAAGGGTGACTCCAGAACTGGAACCTCACCAACAGATGCAGATCAATGTCATACTCAGGACATCCCACGGGGTGAGATTTTTGCCTCGCTGGAGGGGATGCATCTGGTATATTCTAAGCCCTGTCGTCACTATAACAAGGGAGAAGGGAATGGAAGCTTTCATACCAAGCATAAACCAATGGAAGGGCAACAGTGGCATATATTGCAGATAGCTTTAAAGTAAAGGAAGGAAAGTGTCACAACACACAGTACATAATTGTTATAAATGTAGTTTTCAAGTCTCAGACCAAGCATGCTAAACAATGTACATTGCTGAAAGCAACTTCGATAAGCACGCAAGTGTTAGAACTAGATCTTGTTACTCATGGAAAAAGATAAGCTGGTCTGATGAGCTTAGCTTTCTCCTGAATAAGTTAAAAAAGAAGGGCACATGTACATCTTTATCCGAGATAAGTGATAGTATAAGGGTACTTGGTGAAAAAACAAGCCAGTAGAGGCAGTGAGATGGTTTTGAAAACATTTTGCTTGGATACATCGGATCCTATCATTTATGTAGCAATACTTACACCACTGGAATAAGCTGTAGTTTGATTTGCTTTGGTTTTATGGCATATCAACCATTGTAGGTTATTTAATGCCAAATCTTTTTTATACAAATATATTTAATACATGATTTCTAAACATATTTTGTAGATAATATTTTTAAACGAGTCTGAGCTCATTTTTTGCACACAGTTAAATGTTTTCAATTATTGCTATGTATCACTAACAATTCACTTAAACATCAGTTATTTGTGTACACACAGTTAAATGAATAAACAGTTCTATTTCAAGGAATTTAGTTTAGCCTAAGTCAATTTGTTTGCACTCAGTTTAAATGTCAAACATTTCTATTTGACCCATAGTTAGGAACCTATTAGGTGCTACCACTCTGGGTCAGAGTGGATCTGGGAGCAATGGCATTGAAAGGGTACTCTGCATTCCCCAAAGCTCCAGCATTACTGAAGCCTCACAATCAGATTATTTAGTGTTATATCCATGACACTGTTGGGGAAGTCTTAACCTTCTGCAGAGATGCAGTCGGTGTATTCTGAAGCCCTAGCCAACTGGGCTATAAAAAGCTGTAGATATTTTCATTTTCAGTGGGTTCCATCTGAAAAATGCTTATAAAAATCACTATAAACCTATGAAATCCTGTCAAACCATACATCAAACAAAAAAAATGTTATTTATCTACAAGTTGTTTATAGGTGTATTGTTTTTATAAATTTTTGATATCATTTTCAATAGATGAAATACTGCTTCCGAGGTAGGTGAACTTGTCCACTCATTTCAGAGTGCCATCCCCAAATCTTACATCAATCTATATTCTATAAATATCTTATAATAGCAAAACATCATTTTAAATTTTTTTCATGAGCAGTGCATATTTATGAGTAACATATTTTGGTGTGTACCACTAACCACAACATCATGGATGCACATTTAATGTAATGGTTATCATAATAGAAAATGAAATTGTACAATTTAAGAAGAAGGTACTGCAAATGACAGAACATATCAAAAGTGGTTTGTGGAGTTTTTTCCTATGGCTGCGGAGACTTAATCAATTTAATAGCAATCAAATCAAACATAAAAATGATCAACATTATGCAATATGGGATATAACCAAGATGTATAAAATATCCAAATCAAGGATCAGCTTGGTTATATTAGTCACTTTAATGGGTAGCTTCAACATAAAGAAAAAATTTACTCGACTGGATAACCATTTGCCATTGGTTACTTAAGTATAACAAAAACATTTGGTTTTTTAACAAATTGTGACAAGCCAAGAAAATTCTTTGTAGAAAAATGGAAAATCAAGTTAAATAGTTATCATTGTAGGAAATGGAATCGATGACCCAGGTTCAAATTCTGGACAAAGCTGTTAGCATTTCACTTCACACTAATGTCCTTAGAAAAGGCATGAATCCATCTGATCTCCTCACCCCAGCAATATGTAAGTAGTAGGGTAGAGTGGGTTTCTTTAACCTTAGTGGGGCAATCAGTCTAAAAAGATAACTTTGAATTCAAACCATCTTTATTTTGCTCCAAAATTGACCTTGTGTCACATACTGCTTTTAATGAAATGGGTAGATACAAACATGGAATACAAGTGATTTTAGAACAAGCAAAATGAACAATTATTAAACATGCTGTCTATATACATATATAGTGAGATTGGAAAGGTTTTATTTGACAAGGGCCTTACAGAGAATGAATCGATTGAATCCAAATAAAATAGTCCTCTGAATTAGACTAAATAATAGAAGCAATTGATAAAAAAAAAATGCTAAATCAATCAAAATGAAAGGCATAATATTCTTTCTGGTTAATGTTTCTTGGCAAAAATTATTAGTTTTATTAGGAAGTTTTCATTCAACAAATATTGCATCTTTAGATTATCAGGGAAGTGGGGGGTCTTTATATAATTCTCTTCAGGAAAAGAATTTTAATTCTTTGGAAGACTGCAAAAGATATCTAGAGAACTTTCTTTTACTGAGAGGGATAGAATATTCTGAGAAGATAGAATTATAAAGTGGCCTTGAAGATAGCAGAAGATAATCAAACAAAACACAATATACATTGTATAATAAAGTTAATGCCACAAATAAAAAACATTCTTTTTTAACATAATGAACCAAAAACTAAACAAATCTTTTTTGCCCATCCAATACCCAGAAAAACATCTGTGCTTTATGTATCTATATATAAAATTTAGATAGTACTGACACTTGTTAATTTCAACTGACTGAAGATATCCCAAGACAGGGACAACAGATTTATAACAGTCTAACCCCATGAGGATTGAATAAAAATAAATCCCTCATGGGGATTCAATAAAAAATTCACTAAGAAATTTCTGGAAGTTTATCAACAACAAAAGACACCCATAGAAAACTGGAGGAACATAACAACCAAGACGAGGATAATAGTTCAAGGTGTATAATCAATTTTTAGCTTACTGTTTTTTTTTGTTTTTTTCATTTCTAGAAAGGCTAAAATGGAACTCATATATATATATAAAAATTTGTGTAGTTGATACAGAAGGTACTGTGAAAGATCAAACATATCAAAAATGGTTTCTAAAGTTTTGTATTGGAGATTTTTCATAATGGTTATGTTGACTGCAATCAAATGAAGCCACTACTTGAGAAAAATCTATGATATAGAAGATAGCTAACCAACTCAGAATATCTAAATCAAGTGTTGAAAATCAGCAACAGCTTGGTTATGTTAGTCACTTTGATGTGTGACTTCCACATAAGGGAAACACTAACCGAACGAGAATTCCAATTGCACTTTAGTAATTTCATCATTTCATCATCTTGTCATGCCATCAGCACATATATCCCTGACCCTCTCTCACCACCCCTCCTTCTCGTTCATCACTTCTGGCAGGTCCTCAGGGCTACACCCCGTATCCTCACAGGGCTGCTGTACGTAGTTATGAGCTGGTTGCCCTGCTTTTACTCAGCCATGTGAAGGGGTCCATAGGAGTATATCATTCATGAGCTCGTCCCTACTTCTCCAGCAGTGTCCTGCATGTCTGGTTCATCTAACTTCGATAGTTTTCGTGATGGGTGGTAGGTGGCCGTACAGCAGCTGCTTTGTGGGGTGTTGCCTCCAGGACTTGTTCAGTATTGCTCGCAGCATTCTTGTGTAGTTGGCGTCAAGCTTTTTCTCAACCAACATCTCAAGACATGTGAAGAGAAGCAGGTAAAGTTGCCTCAACCAACATCCCAAGACATGACAAGAGAAGCAGGTAAAGTTGCCTCAACCAACATCCCAAGACATGAAGAGAAGCAGGTAAAGCTGCCTGAACCAACATCTCAAGACATGTGAAGAGAAGCAGGTAAAGTTGCCTAAACCAAGTTTGATTTTTTCCAATAAAACATCACAGGTTAAACCTGGCTAACCCCTTTGTGACTTTAGTTCCAACTCATCATTGTTTTGGCGAGGTATTAACACACACACATATTCATATATATATATATATATATATATATATATATATATATGTTTATTATATTATATTATATATGTACATATATATATATATATACATATATGTTCACATACATATATACATACATGTATGTTCCCATACATATATATATATATATATATATATATATGTATATATGTAGGTAGACATACACAGATAAATACATATGCACATACACACAAATATAGACATTAAACATATACATATATATATATATATATACACACACATACACACACCTATATATATATATATACACACACACACACACACAATTGTATATATATATATATATATATATAAATAAACATACATATATGTAATAAGGAGGTGTCCATGGTGTAATGGTTATCATCATTAGAAATGGATACGCCAACCCAAGTTCAAATCCTGGACAAGACAGTTGGCATTTCACCTTGCTATGGAAACCAGTCAAGGAAAAAGAAATTTCTGAATTTAAACCTTTTAAACTCTGCTTAAAAATTGACCTTGTGTCACATCTTACTCGTGCGGAGGGGTTGGGTAAATAAATACACATATACACAAGGATGCACTCATGTTATAATGGTTATTCAAAGGAAATGGACATGGCGATACAAGTTCAAATCCTGGACAGGACTGTTTGCATTTTAAATAGCACTAATACTCTTGGGAAAAGTATGAATCCAATTCTTCTTCTTCCAGCAATGGATAAATAGTAGGGCAGACTGAGCTCTTTAAGCTTGGTATATCAACCAATTTAGGAGAAGGAAAACTGAATTCTAACCTGTTAAACTCTGCTTAAAAATTTAACTAAAGTCACATCCTGCTCATGCAGATGGGTTGGGTAAATACACAAATATACACACACATACATAACCACATAAATACACATAGATACATAAATTATCTAATAATACATACATGTGTATATATATATATATATATACACACACACACACACATATGTAGATGCATACACACACACACACACACACACACAAACATATATATATATATATATATATATATACAAATATGGTTTCAGAAGAAATTCATCATCTTGAGGAAGTCAGGCATATTGTTACAGTTGTAGGACAAAGGAACCAGGGCACATTGCCCAAGTGGGAAAGTGCAAAAGACAGAGCTGTCACATGGAGTGACCTCAAGCACATGGAACCTAAAATATTAAGTTTCCTAATAAAGCAGTCTACAATGTCTTATCAACACAAGTCAACCTTCACACTTGGGGGTTAACTACACCGACTGATGCAGAGCATGTGGGGAAAACAGCCAGCCTCAAACATTCTCACTGGTTGCGAGTATGCTCTAACTATACATGGAGATATAACGAAGCCCTGGTGATTTTTGCAAAGGCTTCAAAGATATGTGAGACTGCCAATAAAACTCTAAATAATATCACCAATAGAACAATTCATTTCATTAAAGAAAGAAATATTTCAAAACTTTCACTGATTAAAAACATCATTTTGTATTTTCAACTGAAATAGTGTTAACAATCCAGATAAGGCTCTAACTGCATCAACATGGATATAGCAATCCCATAGAGTGACAACAACCCAACAACGTCCAGTGGAATTGTGAGTTACTGCTGGGGCACTCTGGGTTAGTGGTAATGATGCTTCAGCCCCAAAATCATGCCTGAACCCAGAGTCATCATCTGATGAAGCTTTTGTTCGGTCCTCCGAAATGTCCTGTTTACTTTAGACTTCCTTGGGTTGGTTCTGCTAGCCAGTCCTTTGCTGAGAGGATTGCCTCTTCTGTGTATCGCTGTTAACATGCTGTCTATTTAAGACCAATATTGACTACGAGGATGGCCTTTAATTCTACACACAATGACAAGTTGCCTATCTTTAAACAAAGTATGTTAATATATAGATTTGTATGTCGATGTAGTTCGACATATATAGGCAGAACTTGTCAGCGTCTTGAAGTGAGGATTAGACAGCATATACCCAGAGTTATTCTATCAAAAGGCCAACAAACATCCGGGCACCCTCAGGCAATGGATTCGGCTATCGGTGAACATTTGCTTACAATAAATAGTTGCAGGACTAGCTATGAAGATGACTGCTTTTCTGTTCTGCACAGAACCAGAAACAAAATTCACTTTAAAGTCTTGGAGGCGATTTATATTGCTATAAATCCCACCCAGAGGCGGAGACGGGACTAGTGCTACTCGTGCCCGGCACGACCAATAACTCGGTCAATGTTATTCAAAATGGATTAAAAATCATCCATTAATTTCAAGCAAACATACTTAGTCTGATCTCAATTAAATTACGTATCTATTCATGTTTCGATAACTAAGTAGCCAAAAGTGCATAAATATATCTGGGAATAATACAACAATGCTGTTTTGAACGGATGGTCTTTGTCCAGCCACCGTCAGATTCATTGAACATCCCATAAAATCGGCTATAATGTTGAACGCGCTATCCGTGCCTGGCACTAGACCCTTATAATAACAGTAATGTTAGAGAAATACGCTTTTGGCTGTAGCCAATAGCAAGAGCAACCCTAACTCCGTGCTCAAAAATCTTAGCACATTTTGACTGCTGATAGATTTCTTGGGAAGAGGGAGAGAGAGAGAGAGGGGGATAGCAGATTAGAGCCGTCGCCAATGTCATCATCATCGCTATGGTAAATGTTGGTTAAACGGCATGTTTTAATTCGTTTTTTCACTAACAGATCTCTATTTCTTTAATGAATGTTGCATATATTACATTCTGTAACTAAAATTTGTTTATTTGAATACATTTTCAACAAATAATCTTTATTTTAAGCGAAATTGAAACTACTAGCTGTGTCTGTGTATATTGTCATCAGTTTCTTTATTCTAATAAACATATTTTTCTCGTCATAGTAATGAACATCTTCTCTTTTCTTCTATACTTTTGAAAGGAAAAAAAATTATCTTATCTACTGTATTAACAAGACTACAAATTATATAGTATCTTGATTGTTTATTAAAAAAACACCATGCAAGGTACGTTTGTCAATCTGTGCTATACAATGGAGAATCACGCAATAGCAACTATGATGATTTACTTTGGGTCCATGGACCACAGGTTGGGAACTGAAGTTGACAGAGGGCGGGTGGGGGCATGAGTAGCAAAAATAGGCTAGAGTCGCCACTGGTGCCCCCCCCCTGCAGACAATTAAGCACTCATATTTTGAATATTTTTGGGGAACTGTTGGAAACTGGGGTGACTTGATTTTTTTTTTCTCACCTCGTCTCCTTAATCCTAGTAATTAATTCAAAACCCCATTTTAAAAAATTTTCCAGTGACTAGCTTGAGAAGTGCTGGATGAAAGGGCCCTCGCTATCTTATTATTTTAGAATAGTTCCCCCTCTTTTTACCAATGATTTTATTAATTTCTTTATATATATATATATATATATATATATATATATATATATATATATTTACACACATATATAGAATGCAGAGCTTTCGCTGTCATCAGAAAGTGAATTTTAAAGTGAATAGTTTAACCATTCTGTTCAAGAATGTCAAAATAGATGACATTCTGTCCTTCTTGAGAGAGACAGAGTTGTACCAAAAAATATGACAACTTAAAACTGGTTAATCTTGTGCAAAGAAATGAAATCCTGCTTATAGAAAATGTTACCTAGCTAAGTATTCATTTAGA